>QLIY01002651.1:0-10940 GCA_003260075.1 Phallusia mammillata | reverse complement strand
GGGTTATCAACAAAAACAAAGTGGGATGCACATCTACATAACTATATCTACCATCTGTGTAAATTTCAGCCAAATCCATCAAACATTTGATAGAAAAACAAGTCGGACAAACTTTGGGAAGAAAAAACAAGAAAAAACAAACAAACAATTCGAGTAAAATCAATATGTGTCCCCTTCAGGGAAGGGGACCCATAAAAACTGGTATCTTGACCAAACAGGTAAACAGCTTTACACAAAAAAGAAATATAACTGGCACAATCAGATCAAAGCTGCAAATATTTCTGCAATACACCACAATGGGGAACAAAACAAACCTGTTTTCCAAATCACTATCAATTTGGGAAGTTGCATTTCCATGANATTCGAGTAAAATCAATATGTGTCCCCTTCAGGGAAGGGGACCCATAAAAACTGGTATCTTGACCAAACAGGTAAACAGCTTTACACAAAAAAGAAATATAACTGGCACAATCAGATCAAAGCTGCAAATATTTCTGCAATACACCACAATGGGGAACAAAACAAACCTGTTTTCCAAATCACTATCAATTTGGGAAGTTGCATTTCCATGAAGTGAGCTGAAAACACGCGACATGTCAGAAACCTAAAAAAATTACCAATTTAGCTTAATTTGCATTAAAGAAAGGTTTGGTTTAATTTTCTATGGTGCAAAATTTGGCTTACTAAGGGAATTTGCTTAAAAGACACTTTTCCACTTTTAGTGGAAAACCTCACCAAAAAGATGGCACTTTTTTATCCATATGTGTTTAGCACAATCACTCCTAGATTTTCAGCAACCACTGCCACAGTTAAACAATGTTTTAAATAATTGTCATTTAAAGTTGTAACTGCAAACTTTTTTTTTGCATATTTTAATGTTACATACATGTGTTTCTATATTCTGCCGCACACATGTTTTATGATTTTACACACTAATTTGGGTTTCCTACGAATTTCAAACATATTTGCTTCTGCAAACAAAAACTTAGCCCCGGACATGTGTTTGACAGTATGTACAACCTTCACAAAAAAACCTAATAATATTTCTCATAACATTTGATACCTTATCATCTGAAGAATTTGAATCCTCCGAAGCCTCACATGTTTGGACATTATGCTGTACATCTGCAAAACATATATTTTTTTTTCTACATGTGGCCTAAATTGTACCTTTCTTTGCCTAACAATGTTCCACTTGCTTTGAAAATTCGCATTATTGCATGGATGTTCAGTCAATAGATCAGTGACTTTCAATGTGTGTGCTGCAGCACTCTGGTGCCTCCACAATATTTTAGTATTTAATTTTACATTTTCTGTGTATTTGTGCCTGAAAGCTGTACTTGAGACACAGAAGGCTTAATAATTTTCCTGTTATGTTGCTGACTTTGTGTATTTTTTGTTATATCATACAATTACGCCACAAAAATAGTGCCAGTATAACTTTTCTTTGGTGTAGTTCTGAATTTTTTGTAAAAGGGTGCTGCAGTTCAAAAAAGTTGAAAAACAGTTGAATATATTATACAAAACAAAGAATGAAGATACCTTTATCGATAGAAGGAAAGATTAGTTAATTTCTAAATGCAAAAAGTAGAAAAGTAGCTTTTCTGTATACTTACTGAATATAGACAATAACCTTTCACCTGTTTTATAACAGTTTTATTAGCGACCTTTTTAATGACCAGGCTACAGGGTTTCTAGGCAAAATCAATTACACACCAGAAAGGAAGCATTCCAAAATACTTGCAATTTATGTATCCTAAATGCTAATTAAATACATACACCATTGGTCAAACATACAAGAGAAGTACATTTACCCCTTTCAGACATTTTATCATTATATTTAACCACAGTTTTTCACATTTACAAAAAAATGAAAGCTGTAAAATAGGCAACCTTGTGCCAAAGCTGAAAACGCATGTGCTATCTGTGGTAAACTTATAACCACAAAAACTAAAAGTAGTAAAATCAACAATAACTGCAACATATGTCACACAAAATCAACTTTATTCAAAACAGTGAGAAAATTGCCCGATTGCACTCATATTCATCCATGAGGCAAACTTCTTAAGACATATTTTCGGGTAAAAGTGGAAAAGTTGATAAACCCAACCAGAAGTAAGATCCTATATTTTCACCAAAAGAACCCACAAACTTTCGTAAAACTATTAAATTGAATGGAAATAGAACTCATAAGCAGCAAAAAAAAATATTTTTAAAAGAATGTGTTGACATAAAAACAAATATTTTAAGGCAAATAGGGAAAGTGGGTAAATCTGAAAGGTATCAAATGACTTTCTACATTTTGGACCTCACTAATCAATAATGCATGAAATGTTATTTATTTTAGGAAGCATGGGCATTTGTAAAATTTTACATTTTGGAATTCTGTGGGTTAACCTACAAATTGAACAAACTCTTTTTCAGGCAGATCAAAGCAACAGCTTTGGGTTAGCCAGCAAAAAAGAAGAAGAAAAAAACCATACATCAAATAGGACTAAAACTTATACACAGAAATTATAAAATAAAAAACTTTATGTAACCTGCTGGATCTGTAGGTCTTTGGGATCTAACATTCATGCTGGATTTTACATCTCCTGGATTGGAGAGTGATGCAACAAGCCAAGCTAATGTACTGGATGAAGTATGTTGGCTCCCTGGTGACTTTACTTGCTTAAAGTAAAAAAAAATATTGCTTGTCACCTACACATGTTTAAAGTTGAACTAGAAAGGGGGCTTTCCTATACATTGACTGTTTATGTTCTATTTTCTGATTAACTATTAACATGATTTGACCAAATAACATGTATATTTGTTTTTGGTAGAAAATACCAATGAGTCCCCAAACAGTATAAGCACAATAGTAACTGCATTAATAGGAACATTTTTAGATTCCTAAGGACAAATCAGCAGGAAGCAGCAACTTAAAAGTTTTCGTCAATACACTTTTATTATCATTTTAGTAAAAAAAGAACATACATGTTGACCTGCAGTAGCCTCACGCAGTATGATATTTAGATTTTCAGCAGCTGGCATTTAATCCTTTAGTTCCACAACAACATTTTACCCAAATTTTACACAACCCAATTATTGTTTCTTGAGTTTATTTCATTTCAAAATTGGAAAGCCACATTGCAAGTATAGCCCTTTTCGTTGGTAAGTATAGTAAAAAAAATTGTTGCGGCCTACTGGTGAACCGCTTGTGTCACCTGGGGTTTAACTTTGGATAACTAGCTATTATGTGTGTAAATTCGAATCAGTTTAAAGCACTCTTTATTGACCAAACATTTGGAACAAACAAGCCTAAGACCAAAAAATATGTGTACCGTTCAGGTAAAAATAACTTGCTATTCTACAATAATCCATAAAAACGCTATTCTGGAAAGACTGTTGCGAATCCACAGCACCAAATGCAACCCTGCATCATTTTTGACTGGATGATTGTTTTTAAATAAAAATAGAAAAAGAATAAAAACATAGGCAACCTGTTGCAATTATCACAAAATAAACATAGTCAATGTGGTGTAACAAATAATTGTCACATGCTAATCGCCAAGTATGCCTCATGACCTTCATTATGGTGTTTTTAGCAATCATTAACCTGACACTCATGACTAATTGGCTGTTTTTTTGCAACCAGTAAATAACTGGACACCCCAGCTAAACATTTTCATTTAACAGAAACTGTGCCATATTTACGCACCATTCATTATAATTCTAAGGGATATATATTTGATGGATACATTCAGTATGGTACCAATACTTTTGTGGCCTGTTATAACATCATTGTTTTTGCAAGCAAAAACTAATGGGTCCCCACACACACATATATGTGAATTTATAACAGGATGAATGGCGCATGCATATGCTAGGTAAGAATTTGAATTGCACATATGACAATTGTCGTATTAAAGAAATATTTATAAACTTTTGTTTTGTAACAATCACCGCCCTTTGTCGAATTATGATTTTTAATCCGCACATTGGGTTTCCCGGCGCCGTTAAGTTTCTACATACCAGCAATACGATTGCTTAGCTGGGCTTTTTATGTCCAAAACCTGTTCTGAAACAGTTTTATTAACGCTTTCAGTTTGAGAAGTCATGTTTCACAGGTGTAACAAATCGTGCTGGTTGTCACCCCCCCCCCCCCCCCCCCCCCCCCCCCCCCCCCCCCCCCCCCCCCCCCCCCCCCCCCCCCCCCCCCCCCCCCCCCCCCCCCCCCCAGCGCAATATAACTAACATCGTAACATCTTAATTCCAACCAGTGAGATAATGGTCAAGTGAAGACTGCGTTCATGCATGAAGCAGAGGCATTTTTTTCTATGCGCCACTATCATCAATCACTCCCATTGCGGCAGCTGTGCACTGAGTGACAGGCAAATACGGTCATGATGTCATACACATCGCCTGTCCCTGCCATGACCCCGCAGCGTTAACGTATACAGTGCAATACCACTAACATCGTATCATCTTAAGTCCAACCAGTAAGAAAAAAGTCAAGTGATGACTGCGTTCATGCGTGAAGCAGAGGCATTTTTCCATGCGCCACTATGGTCAATCACTCCCATTGCGTCAGCTGTGCACTGAGCGAGCACAAATATGACAGAAGACAGCATGTAAAAACATATTTTTACTATTACTGAGCCGATTGCACTGAAATTTTTACCAGCCAACAAGGAGCACCCTATCCACAGCTGTTAAAAATTTCAGCAGGTTAAGTCTTGTATTTCTGACCTCAATAACATGTGAACAAACAAACAAATATTTGGGGGTAAAGGGGTGAAAATGGATATATACAACTTCAAGTTACAAAATACTTTAAAATACGCTGCAATGTACCAATCAAAAAAGTATGAAACTCCAGAATCATCTGCTTTAGCAAGTATAGCCGTTTTAAAAATTTCACGTTTTGGGGGGCTGTGGGTGAACCGAGGGATCAAATGGGGTCAAAATTCACATGGACCATCTTTAGACCAATATCTATAATGTGTGTAAATTTAAAAAAGTTTGAACCATTCTTTCTTGATCAAAATGTGGGAACAAATCCGCGTTAAAAATTTCACGTTTTGGGGGGCTTTGGGTGAACTGAGGGATTAAATCCCCCCCCCCCCCCCCCCCCCCCCCCCCCCCCCCCCCCCCCCCCCCCCCCCCCCCCCCCCCCCCCCCCCCCCCCCCCCCCCCCCCCCCCCCCCCCCCCAAAACGTGGGAACAAATCCGCGTTAAAAATTTCACGTTTTAGGGGGTTGTGGGTGAACTGAGGGATCAAATGGGGTCAAAATTCACATGGACCATTTTTAGACCAATATCTATAATGTGTGTAAATTTGAAAAAGTTTGAACCATTCTTTGTTGACCAAAACGTGGGAACAAATCCGCGTAAGACGAAAAAAAAGAAAAATAGACAAAAACAATATGTGTCCCCTTCAGGGAAGGGGACCCATAATTATCAATATACCCAGCAAAGATCCAAAGGATTCGATATTTTACTTAAAACATCCCTATTGTTACCAAAACAAGGTCCCGATGTAGATTATGAATGTTTAATGATGATAAATTAGCAATATAAGCTTCAAGCATCCTTAAATTTAGGGTTTATGTACAGTAATTTTCCCTCAAAAATAAGTACAATGTCACATTGTTGAGTTATCAAGTAACAAGGGTAAAACAAACCTCCCGCCCTCGAAAAGTGTCAAACTCTTTGTATCCAAAGTCATAGCTTTCTTGGTGTCCTTTAAGCAATGTTTGTATGAATTCTTTGTCATCATCTGTCATAGCTTGTGGTTGTTCAGCACCTCTGCAAAGTAATTACGAGTTTCATTCAGGGCAAAAAACATATTGTGGCTTTCCTATATATTGCCAACACCTAGGGATGTTCAAAGTAGAATAACTGGGTATTCTAGAATAATTGTTTTGAATCTAGAATATCGAATCCAATTCTTATATAATTTTTGACTGCAATCAAAAATCTTGACAACAATCAAAAAAGACCAGTTTAATACATAATAAAATCTATTTTTGATTTAAAATGTAAAAACGAACCAACCAAAACAAAAGAAAACATTGGGAAAAAAACTTGCACAACTGTATTAAAACAAAATGCCCCAAAATCCAAAAAAGAGAGAAGAGTTGGCACAATGTTTAGCAAAATTAAAAATTAATTATACAAATTTTTGTGGTTTGTATTGCCTTTAGTAGGATGAACTATACCCCCCCCCCGTGAGCATGCTGAGGTAATTTGATTTGTCTGGTGGTAGAGGACTGACACAGACTCCCCGTGTACAAATATATAATGTTTGTTAATTTAAAACAACTGCAAAAACAGGCACCCTAGCAAACAAAGTTGGGACATTGGTGATCAATTTTCAAATCCCATTTAAACTACCTGCGATTTTGCAACACAAAACTTGAACTTTGCAGCTTTTACTCTCTACATTTTTATGTTTGTATGGGGTTAAGAAATGACCGAAACATCGTATCTTTGGGAATTTATTTCACTGTTTTTGCGATATTTACAGACAATACCATGCTTCCAATCGCTACCTTACATCATGACCGTTAAATGTTTTTTGTTGTCAAGTCGGAAAACAATTAACGCCAGTAACACGTTGCAAAGTGCATGTCACAAACGTCTTCATGTGATTAAATGCGTAACAATAGGCGTCACGTGCTAATCTCTAAATTTGCCTCCAATACACCAAAGTCGTTATGGCGTTGTTATAGCGCCGCGCCTACAGACTTGATGCCGACGAGTCCTTCGTCATCTTTAGGGACCGACGCAATGACCGGGCGTCAATGTATTATATGTAATGCACGTGTTTACACTTTTACCAACTTTTCTTTACGTATCCAGTCAGAACCTTACATCTGCATGGCTCTTGTCCTAAGACAACTGCCCTTCATTGCATGCTTCGACTTAACCATAGCCCACTCAATATCAATCCCAGGCACTTTCGCCCTTGTGCATGTCAGGCCGTAGAAACCACGCAACATTTGTTTCTCAATTGTCCACTATTGATTCGTCCTCGCACAATTTTGTTTTCTACTGTTTCGAATATTCTGACAGAAAACGCTAAGTTTAACGCTTCATTTCTTTCCAATCTTTCTCCTGGTGCAATTATTCGTTTCATGCTATTTGGTCATCCTGATTTAACAGACGCCCACACACTGTCATTATTCCATGCCGTTCACAAATATCTGCTTTTCCTCTTTTGTTTACTATTATTATCGACTACCCTTTATCTGAAAATACGTTTATTTCTCGTATGGTGACACGACAATAGACAGTTTTCAGTTTTCGGACTGTCGTCTGATTGTCGTAAAATAATAAATAAATACCAACGCTGAGAGCACATGTTTATATCGGTTCCAATTACCCGATATAAACGGCAAAAATGGATTCGAATCTAACTGGATTCGAATCCAAAGGATTCAATTATCTACTTTGAACATCTCTACCAACACCGGTTGGGAAGCGCTGATTTAACATTTTCTCTATACACCATCTGATCTACACAGACATGTCAGTGCAATTAAGTAACCGTATTAAAATGATGCACAAGTCAATTCAGTCACAAAATCCTGATAGTTTTAAAGCATTGGCGAATTGGCACAGTTGCAGAATGGGTATGTAATCCTGCAGTAGTTGTTTATTGCAAACAAGATGGTGTAGCAACCTCACTACCACATGCTATTTGCCTTTTTCTTTTGATCGCATTTGCCTGTTTATAAACCCTGGTTTCACCTTTCTAACATGACGCCGCTGCTCAATAAAGCTTCGACCACTTTAATACTGGGGTTAACAAGTCAAACGAAGCAGATGGCATATCTGCATAACTGTATCTACATTCAGTAAAAGTTTCATCCAAATCCACCAAAGATTTCATGCCAAAAGTGCATGGGGGGGGGGGGAAAAAAAACTGAAAGCAAGATGTGTCCCTTTCAGGGACCCATTATAAAGCACGAAACAACAATTTTAGCAAGATGGAAACCAAAGAAGAGCAAGTCAACAAACATATCTACATGGCAGCAAGCTGCTTCATTCTTTGTTCTTGTTCTTCCTTTTTTTGTTGTTGTTGTTCACGGCGCTTTTTTCTGTTTTCTTCAATTAATTCTCGCTTCTTGTGTACTTCTTCATCACTTAAAATTAAATGGGATTTCATTCCTGAAAAACATTAACAAAACTGTATAGACAAACCAGTTCATAGAAGTGGACTTAAACAATGGGTATGTTTAATCAGGCCGGTTTGGTGAATCTCAAACTGGTGCCTATCATTTGTTCAACTGATGTATGATAAGAAAACTTAAAGGTAACTTTCTTATGGATTTGCAATTTATTCAAACCACATCAACACACACTATTTGTTGTAGTTACAACAGATATAAATTTGTTACCTAAATTGATATGGTTTGCTTTCACTTTCTAGCATTTTACAAGATTGCTTCTCTGTCACACACATGTATTAGTGAATTGGCATTAATGAGCTGCAATTAGTTGAACTTTTGAAAGACACACAGGTAGAGCATGGAATGCATTTGTAGAACTTAAACCTAGTGTTAAAATGTATCGTCCACTTTATTTTTCCATCATCAGCAAAAAAGAACACTTAGAAAATTACACATGGGATTTAATTTCAAAACTTACACGATTTTATTTAGTGATTATTATTGCCTTCAGTAGAAGGAACTATGTTGTAAGCATGCTGTGATAATTTAATTTGTTGATGGTAGAGGACTGACATAGACTCCGTAGTGTACTAATATATAACGTCTGTTAACCTAAAACAACTGCAAAAACAGGCACCCTAGCAAAGTTAAAACATTGGGTGATGTAAAGCTGGGACATTGGGTGATTTTAAATTTCAATTAAACTACCAGCGATTTTGCAACACAAAATGTAAACTTTGCAGCGTGTACAGCATTTTTATGTTTGTATGGGGTTAAAAAATGATGCAAACGTCATTTGTTATGGGATTCCATCACGTTTTTTGCGATATTAACAGACAATCCCATGCTTCCAATCGCTGCCTAACGCCATGACCGTTAAATTTTTGTTGTGTCGAAAAAAAGTCGGAAACAATTAGATGCTGGTAAGACGTTGCAAAAAGTCGCCGGTATGTCATTTAATGGCATAAGCATAATCACGTGATCAGATGCGTAACAAGTGCGCTAATCGTTAATTATGCCTCCAACGCACAACCGTCGTTATGGCGTTGTTATAGCGACTCGCGACTTGGCGTTATAACGTTGTATAGCGCTCACTGATTTGACGGCGACGAGTCACTTGCCGTCTTTGCAACTGGTACAATGACCGGGCGTCGACATAAAAGCGTAACACATGTGTTTACATTTTTGCCAACGACGAGAAATGGATTTGAATCTAACTGGATTCGTTATTCTACTTTGAACATCCCTATTTCAGTGTAACGCTAAACATTCGGCCCGCTGTGGCCCTCCAAGAGTTTTTGTGCGTCCTGCGAAGTCACTTTAGATTGTTTAGAAGTTATGTATTTTACTCAGGTGGAACACCCTGTCAGACCAGTGAGTTTACATAATCTGATCATTTTCTGTTAGTGGTATATGCATCTCTTTAATATAATGATCAAATTAGCCCATCTTTAGGAACAGTAATTGCAATTCTTGTGTCATTGTTTTCACACCAAGCAGTAAAGCATGATTGGTTCTTTTATTTGCTACACTGTATACCTGTTTGTTATTTATTACAATATTGTTTTTTAATGTAGTTAATAGCATTAATGAACATTTTACTTTTTAATCACAGAATATTTTGTTGTCATGTTACACTGCAAATGTTACAATAGTGCGCCCTTGACTTACTTAAAAGTATGTTTTTGGCCCCTAAAGTTGTTTGAGTTTGACACCCTTGTACTACACGACCAATTATTATGTCACATGGAAACTAATACTGTTTTGTGACCCTGTAAAAAGAGAAAAATTCTTACCTGCATCTAAACAGGCTTCCAGTCGACATGCCTGGCAATGTCTTCTGTTTTTTTTATTGATGCCACAATTTTTTTCAAATGCACAAGTGAAATTTGCATTTTTTTTCATTGAACGACGAAAAAAGCCCTTGCACCTACAAAAAAACAACAACTATAAATTTATTGCTTTTGTACAGAGAAAACAAAGTAACAGGGTTTTGTTTAGATTGACTAAGTTTTCCGATTATCTGGATTCTCCATAAAGTACAAATTGTCATTAGAGTTGCTAATTTGTACTTTTTGAGCCAAAGTCGTCATTAAGCTCATCTAAAGAGATAGATAAATTTACTCTCTATTGCAGTGGTTCTCAAACTGTAGTACGCGTAGCGGTTCTCAAACTGGGGTCCGCGAAGCAGTTTTGCGGGGACCGCGATAAGGTTGCAGTACTTCTATAATCTTATTTGGCGTCAGTTTGTGCCACTGAATAAATTTAAATCAAAGTAGAATGTAGAACCGACTGTCTCCATTGCTAATCAATAGCATTTATTGCATTACTACTAACAAAAATGCAATAGTTCGTGCACAATCGTAATGTTTTTTTGTCTTGTCTGTGACGTCACAAGCTATCTTTGGATCATTGATATACGCAATTTTGCATAGTAGCTAAAATTCTGCAAATCAACCTTCGTTTTGCTAAGATGAACATAAATTCATAACTGGGATCAGCCCTGAAGCGTCTATGCAGACCAGCGATCACGGCACACTCATCTATAAATCACAGTATGTCAGGCCCATTGAAGGCGCCATACCGAATCAGCCGGTCACCAAGCATTCACCACCATATGGCAAGGCGTAGGCTAGAAAAATCTAGCCTGCGGTGGGATTCGAACCCACGACAGGAGTCTTTCCGGGACTCGCCCTCTACCAACTGAGCTACACAGGCTCAGTGGAGAATCCGCCGAAAGTCGAATCACAAGCACCGTTGCCTGCCTCGTATGCTGCACAT
>QLIY01002650.1:0-17372 GCA_003260075.1 Phallusia mammillata | reverse complement strand
TTTTCCTTTAGGCTGTAACAGCCGTGAAGTACAACATGCACGAATACAGAATGTTAGCTTCCAGTACAACACGTTTGACCAGAGAACTACCTCTCGTTTTGAAAACAAGCAATGTGACAATACCGTTCGTATAGTTGTACAAAAAAATAAAATAAGCAGTTAATTGTTTGTTTGTTTTTTGTTTAGACCCGCGCTTTACGGGCAACATATGAAAAAGGGTGGTCTTTTCGTGATTGTTGGTCAGAAGGTAACATAACGTTAGTTGTTGTATATTTTGTTTCTATTCTTCGTATTCTACGGCCAACAACAGCCACGGTAATTGTTTTGAAAACACAATTTCACAATAGACAGTGTGCATTTTTCAAAGCATGCCGCATATGTGTTTCAAGGACAAATTTGAAGAAGACATCCGCTCACTTCAACAAGTGGCTAAGTTGTGGGGATTTGACAAAAACAACATTAAAACTCCATGCTCGGAAGCTCTGAGTAAAGTGCATTTGCTTAACAAGATTGTTGATTGTGAGTGCACTTCACTTTTGGCTTCTGATCTTTCAACTTTTTGTTTAATTTATAATTAACGGAAAACAAAATGTTAACTTTAATTCGAAGAAAATAGATAAAACAGAAAAAGTTTGAAATAGGTCCTAATTTTCGGGATTTTCGGCACATTTTCCAGACGTGAGAGAATTTGGGGCAATATCATGTTTCGTTTGCGCCATTATATCAGACGAAAACGCCAGCGGGAAGTTCAAACTGAATTGTGGAAACGACACTTTTGACCTGAAGGAACTTACAACTTTGTTTCGCGGCAGCGATTCCGCCTGCGACGAGAATATGAGCCCAGCAAAAGCCTTGCGAGGGCAACCGAAGTTGTTCTTTGTACAGGTAGGGTTATTAGTTCTACTGTAATTGAATTCATACAATAGTAACGAAATTTGTTTGTTCTCTTAGAAACAATCATCGTGGGTAGAGACAGACGCGATTGGAACAAACGCAGATGATTTTTTGCCACACCCAGACGCCGATGTAATGATTACGTTTTCGAAAGCAGGTTTGAAAACTTATTTGTAAATCTGCTAGTTCGTCAAAAATTAAAACTTTCAGCCACGAAATAATTTTGCAAATATACACAGCAACAACATTGTTTTCTTTTATAAGATTGGGTTTGTTGTATCGTTTAGGTTTTAAAGACAAAAAGAAAGCAACTGGTATATCTGCGTTTTACGACGCTCTGCTTCAATGTGTGAGGAACGACCAACACCTAGAACAATATGATCTATTCAAGGTTTGTGATCATTTCACTTCAACCTTTGACATTTTGTTAAAATGCAACATTTATCTTGCAGAAGAATATGTATCTTGCTTCGCTATTGTTAAAATTAACTGACTCTGTATAATTAGATTCTGACAAAAGTGAGAAGAGAAATGACAGATCGAAACCATTCCGTTCCATGGACCCAAACCCAACTGAGGGGTGAGGTCTTGTTTTCCAAGTATAGAGAATAGATGCAACAAAAAAGATCGCTTAATTTGAACTAAACAAGAATAATTTCTCTCATAGACATGAATTACTACCAAAATTCAATATATATATTTATATTCCTTAGAATTTTGTAAATCGCGTTATAAAGCAACTACTTAAAGCGTTTAACAAAATGATTGTAAATGTCAATTTGATTTGTGAATGTTCGTTGTTACCTGCAGCAGGTCAGAAGAACAAAACTATTTTCAACGAATGTGTAAATGTGGTTTGATTTTGTTTTATAAAATGTGTGTATTTTTTGATTCGTTCAATACAGAACTACATAAGGTAATCGTCTTGGCACAAGCAAGAGCATTTTCTTGTTTCTTGTTGATACAAATTTGGTTTGCATGAACTACTGCACCGAGCACCAGGGAAAAACCATTCAACAATACCAATATTTAAAAATCAAAATAGATACGATAGTCAGATATTGACATAATGCTCAACGCTAATCACGGATTTACCGCACAAACTAAAAACAGTTAACAATACGCGTAGTTTTGAAATAATATTCATCGGCTTGAGCGCCACAGCGTCGTTTTGGCTGCCAGCTTTATATAGCTCTGTCAATAATTTCCTACTACAGTTTGTTAACTTTAATTTGATGTGACCCATCGCATACAATTGGATCAACACCGATCAAGTTACGCAAAAGCGAGCATAAAGCGGTTGCTGGTCGAACGGCCGTTTTAGCGACTAAAAAGCACCTAAAGTCCGCTGTTATAAAGTTTATGGGTCATGATTTTTCCTATTAGAGAAACGACTTTTTTTCTAGTGAATAATATTAATTATAGCGCTTACCTTTAGCTGTAAGTGAATACTTGCTTGAGACCATATTCCGAGAAGGCAATCACAAATCTTTTTCTGTAAACAAGTGAGTATTATTTTTACGCGCAAACCATGAATAAACCTAATCTAAAATTTAGGGCGATAGAAAAGCTGCATCAAAATCGGCAGTCTTGAAAAAAGAGATCGCAAATTTCATAGAATTCTAAAAGAATTCTAATTTTTGCAAGAATTCTAATTAATTGACATACGTTTCTTTTGTGCAACCCGCATTACGGCCGAACTTTGCAAACACTTCGTTAAATCATTGATTACGAAAGTCACATGTCACTGATGTCGACCAAGGTAATAAAAACCTGCATGTAAATGTAAAAACAACAACAACAAGAAACAAACATCACCCCAAAGTTCATAAGGCCGCCTGCATGCTGACATTGCAACACATTGGCAAACAACGAAAGTTTCTTTATGTTGCAAGAACCACCGAAGTTTATTGAAGAACAACCGAAGTTTATTTCGTCATTGTGCAGCAAACGAATCAAGTCTAGGACCCTGTTTTTTTTTCGTATGAAAGTGCCATTACCTGTTTAAACCAGGTTAACTGCGTTGTCTTGTTTAAACAAAATTCCTACACCCATCATATCTTTGTTCCAAAAACTGCCAATCCAAAGTGTACCATAGTAAAATTTGCATCTTATAGACATGTACCGATTTGACCAAAAAAATGGGAGCCAGTATTAGCGTGTAAANAATATTACTACGTTTCGACAAGTACTATTGTCATTAAATACTGGCTTATATTTTTTGCTCAGATTATTTAAAACTGTGAATAGTGCACCAATGTACCAACTTGTTTTCAAACTTGGGCAAAGTACAGCTTTCAGACCACTGGACTTAAAATAGCCGTGTAGGCGATGTGCATTGCCCCGGTAATCACTTCAGCAAATCCTTGCACACGAAATGCAAACATTATCACCGACGACGAGAGTAGTTAAAAACATGTATGTAAATTACCCTGACTAGGTGAAGGGTGTGTTCCAGACTGAAGCATCGTTAATGTTACCAAGTTTAGTTCGAAAGGTCACTGGCAGGTGAAATTTCGCAGCAAAACAAAGTCCCGTGACTTGTAACAACAGAAACTGTTTGCCGAAGCAAGCTAAACCTTTATAAGTGGATTGGAACATATTAATAAAGTCTTGATCGTCCACTTCAAATTGTCACGTATGTAACACCACAAGGCTTACTTGAGAAAAGGCCTACGTGATGATTAAAGTATAAGTAGTACCGATTATTACAAACGCCTAACATTATTTGCAACAGTGACAAAGCGTTTACAACGAAATGTTTCACTTCTTTGCAGAGTCATGTTCGAAATTGATAAAACTAAATTAGGGCCCAATTCAAATTTCAAGAAAGTTAAGTCGCCGCCTGGTTTAGTCTTATATTTTTAATTTTTGATGCTAACATATGTAAGTAAACTGCAGAATGTGATGCATCTAAGTAGACTAAATTAATTATGAGTGACTCCATGGAAGTAGAATCCACTTTGCATGTTGAGCAAACAACATGTGTTCAGGTTTTGGATGAAACCACTTTTGATCTGACCAGTTGGTAAGTATAACTTGTATATGCCTTGTAATAAGCTTTCCTGTGTTTCTTTCGATGTCATTATTCATATTATTGCTCTGGCGTTGAAACACCCGTAGCCTATGGGTGATTTCGTTAAGAAGCTTGTTTAAGAGATCATTCTTTCCCACTATGCGAGGATATTAGTTCAATTGGATCACTAATCTTTACAGGTGCTCATGCGGGCAATGCAATACTGATGACAAAAACAAGTTGTGTTGCAAACACGATGAGGAAATTTTAACAAAATCCGGGTCTGAGTGCATAACACAACATGCTAATTTCGAAGCCGTATGTCTCAATAAAGATGTTCTTTCCGTGTCAAGGGAGGTTACCAACAACGATGGGCAGAATAAAGAAATATGGAACGAGTAAGTAAACGTAACCAATTAAAGCTGAGTTTTTGTGGTACCTCAGTCAAACGAACAAAATTTTTAATTTAAGTCCAACAAAATACATTTATCCTGTTTACTTTAGTAGTGTAAGTTTGACATTAAAAATCTTTCCGTCAAAAATCAACTCATATATGGTTACTACCTACAGTAGAAAAGTTTGGTCATTTTTCGTGGAAGTTTTTAACCCATTCTCATTTTTAGCGAGTATCGCCGTATTGCTCACAGCAATTTTCAAAAATGGATCGGGAAACGCAGATGTTTGCCTTCTTGTGTCACTAGAAGCATTGGTTTAACGTTTCCTGGAAGGTTTGTGAACAAACAAACTTGGTTTGATTACACATGATAATATCAACAAAGACAAGTGATAACCGGGTCATAAGGATAAGAAACATAGGAATACACAATTGTGTCAAAACTACAGATGTTCATTGTAAATCACCAGAATTAACAGAATAAACATTTGACTACGTGGTGGTTTTTATAAATTCTGCGTTTGTTTATTCACTAACCTATAGCACAACATCTCAAACTTTGATATTAGTTGATGCCTGATTTATGTTTACTGAAACTATTTTGTAGATGTCTTTGCGGAAAATGCATAGAAGTAGACGAGCGAAATGTATGTTGCAATGACGTCGATGCAATTTCAAAACAACTTGAGGTTGACCTTAAGTTTGAATGCATTACGCAGCACCCCGTCTTCCAGAATCTTTGTCTCAAAAAAGTTTATCTTTTTACATGTGGCAGTGGCAATGAAAAGCGCAAAACAGAGTTAACAAATGAGTATGTCAACGAAAAACTTGTATGGGCACAAGTTGCCAGACAAGACAGTATAAACGATTTGTGCCAGTATAAACGATTTGTCTTCACAAGTTGCCAGACAAGACAGTATAAACGATTTGTTTTCTGTAATCTCAAAGGCCTGGACCCAAGTAGTTGATATTAATGAATTACAATTGTTCTTTCAATTTTCTCATCTAAATCTATAGTTTCATTAATATTAGTTTGGTTTAGAGGAGCAAAACATATATTTTTTTACAATTTAGTGACTATCTACGTATTGCCCGTCGTAATTTTGTGAGATGGATTTGGGGACAAACAGATTCAAACGAAACGCTGCCCTGCTGTGTACTGGACGAAATTTGGTCAGAGTTTCCATCTAAAAGGTCGGTAACAGTACGTCAATTACTCTGAAATTTACCAAGCCGTGTGTTTTAGCATTTCAAAAAGTGACTGGTTGAGGGATGGAATTGGAACTATGGTTATCATTAACAATGAGGTAAAATCTTATCTAAAAAAGTATTTTACACTTTTTTGGTCAAAGGTAAAAAAAGCACAATGCTGGCAATAAGTTGCTGACAAAAACGCTTAACAAACATATAATATTAATTAAACATGTATCTTAGAGATACCTTGTATCAGAAGATAGACATGGGAGTCAAAAAGACGTTGAACGTTTACGAAAGCTTGCAGACAATCTCAACCTACAATGTCGTGTGATTGAAAACAAGGGTTACGATGACATTATGACACGGCTGCGATCAGGTTTAACATGACTTATATAATTATTTTCGCGAGAAACAGTTTATTTCGTTATGCTTGGCTTTTGTTTTTTACCCATAAATAACTTCTGTCATAATTTTTTGTTTGCAGAGTGTAGAAACGTCATCTATAGCGATCTGTGCTTTATCTGTGTCATTTTGAGCCATGGGGAAACAAATCATACTCTTCAAGATGTTAACGGAGAAAAATTCAAGTTAAACTGGATTACAACGACAATAAACAAGGAAATAGTACACAAAGATGTAGTAAAACTTTGTTTTGTTCAGGTAAATTTTGACATGCTGGATACGTAAGTAAGCAAATGAAGGGTTTATCAAGACAATCCCTTATTCTGTTTTAAATCTTTTCATCAACAAAAAAGTGACAACTCAGCTTTGTCCTAACGAATAACTGCAAACAGTTTCATGCGAGTGGTTGCTAAACATAACAAAGTTATCTTTGTTCTAGGCATGTAGAGGAGACAATTTAAAAGTAAAAAACGATGAGGTGTCACATGTCGAAGATCCGGGAGAAGAAAACTTTTTGATCACATACTGCTCAGTTTATGGTGAGCTTTATTAAGTGAGATTTTTACCATTGCGTAGTAATTACAACAATTACCGAAATACGACAAAGAAGTCAAAAGTAAGTTTGCCAAACAGATTTGAAACTTACAAAACGTTTTTAAGGTCACGCAGGAACTCGTAACCGAACAAAGGGTACACCATTTATTGATGAGTTGTGCAAAAGTTTTAACCAATCACACGGCTTGGAAATCATGCAGGTTATTTCCTTTCTTTTGGTTTTAAATTGTCTTTTGTACATGATATTTCTGGTGAATAGGCTCTAACCGCCATGAAACGCAACATGGAACAACGCGAAAACGAACCGCACAAATTGTTAGCTTCCAGCACAACGCGCTTGACAAAAGAACTGCATCTCAATTTAAAAACAACAATAGAAACTATTCCGTGCGTATACTTGAATGTACTAATAACAGCAACACCTTTTAATTGTTTTTCTTAAACAGGCCTTCCACTTACAGTACAGATATGAAAAAGGGTGGCCTTTTCGTGATTGTAGCGGATCAGGTAATTTAATGCTGCTGTTTTAATATTTGTGGCACAAAGTATATTAATTCCAACCATCTGACTTTACATTACCAAACGTTTTTCAACAGTTACTGTGTTTGTATTGTTAAGGGAAAATTTCAAGAAGACATCAACGCCCTCCGACTCGTGGCCAAGTTGTGGGGGTTTAAAGAAAGCAACATCAAAACTCCATGTTCTGAACTCAGACAAGAAACTAAAACATTTAAGTTTAATAAAGTGGATTTACTAAACAAGATTGAGAGCTGTAAGTATTTTTTTTAATTCTAGACTTTTCAACCTGGTCGAAGTCGGTGATATACGTATTATTCTAAACTATCAAAATAAGTTTTGAAAACATCCTTTGCATGAGCAAATGTTTAATTGGTATTTATAAAGATGATTTATTTCATTACGACAACACATTTTTACTTTGTATGTCTTAATCACTTTATCACATTTATTCGCAGTCTATGACACAAATTAGACCGGCATAAATTATTTCCTACTTGTCGAAGAACAGGTTTACATACATATTGTAAGGAAATATATTTCGCAGATGTGAGAGGCTTCACCGCAATATCATGCTTCGTGTGCGCCATTAGATCTGAAACAAAGTCGAAGGACAAATTCGATCTGAACTATGTCAACGACAGTTTTAACTTAAAAGAGATTACAACTCTGTTTCGTGAAGATTCGGTCGATGGCAGAAGCCCTGCTGACGCATTGAAAGGGCAGCCAAACCCCCCCCCCCCCCCCCCCCCCCCCCCCCCCCCCCCCCCCCCCCCCCCCCCCCCCCCCCCCCCCCCCCCCCCCCCCCCCCCCCCCCCCCCCCCCCTTTCGTACAGGTAAAAATCTTTAAAGAGAAGATTATCTATTTGCTACAAAGCGGCAAACTTCTTTTTCTCATGGCAAAAAAGTTTAATACATAAAATAAGAAATTTATTTCATTGGAAAAAGGTATGTTGTTACAAAAAAGGGTGCACATGTTATCAGCGATACACCCATGAAAGGTTGGACTTTATTTCAGACAATTGAGCTGACAAATACTTTTTCAATAGAAGCCTCCGGTGGTGGAAACTGACGCGATTGGATCAAACGGAGATAGGTATTTACCTCAACACCCAGACGCTGATGTGATGATCACCTTCTCTGAAGAAGGTATCTACGGTTTTCATTTATTTTTATTCATTAAACGTTTTTGCCGTAATTTCAGAACCAGCAAAAAATATGTAAATAATTCTTCTGTTACTTGTTTAGATAAGTTAACAACACTTGTACTTCAAACTTAAAAATACAATCACCCAACTACTTGCCTTGTGGATAAAGACTATAATGAATCTTGTAGCTATTGATATGTTGTTGTTGTTGTTGTTGTTTTTTTTTTTAAAAACTTTGAATCATTTGGAACACTACATACGCATCCGTTCATGACTTCAATGATAATAATAACGGCCCAAGTAGACGTACAAAGTGCTGTTTTGCTTAAGCGTTTCGGCAAATGCTCATCATCAGTTACTCATTTGTATCCACTTTTGCGTAAAAACGATAGATAAAAAAGGGCGCAGCAGTGACTGACGTAAGTCTTCACATAAAGCTGGTAATGTGAAATATATTTATATTTCAAAATCTTAACGACGAATGACAATTCCTGTTTTCGCATTCGGCCATTAATGTTATTCGTAAATTTAAGTTAACTTTGTGAACATTAAAGATTTTTTTGTATAGATTTCAGGGACAACAAGAAACAGAAGGGAATTTCTGCGTTTTACGATGCTCTGCTTCATTGTGTGACCAACGACCAAGACCAAGATCATTACGATCTATTCAAGGTTTGTTTACAGTGGCAGCGTAAAACTGACCTTTTTGACATTTTAGTAGAATTACATTAAAATGTATTGAAAGCAATAAATGATGTAAACGATGTTTTCATTTTCAATTAAACGCCAAAAATATCCATTTTTGTCGTTTTTTTTCGTAAATATTCATTACGATCAGATACTGACCAAGGTGAGACGAAAAATGACAGATCAAAAACATCCTGTCCCATGGACCCAAACCCAGCTGAGAAGTGAAGTCTTGTTTTCCAAGGATGGAAAATAGAAGCAGCAAAAAAGTTTGCTTAAATTGGACCAAACAAGAATAATTTCTTTTATAGACATGAATTACTAAATAATTTCAAGTATATAATCGCTCCAAGTATATAAAATTATGCAAATGGTGCTATAAAAGCAGTTACATCGTTTAACATTATGAATGTAAATGTAACCTTGATTTAAAAATGTTTTTTATATCATGTAAATAACTGATTTTTGCTTTTGCATGCCGGATGACTTTTATGAGGAAAGTTTTTGTGTTGTTGCATTATGTTTTATGTGAATATTCAGGTTTGTTCAGCATATAATTACATTGCACAATTGCCTTCGGACGAGCAAGAGTGTTTATTTGGATTGTTGTTTGTTCAACAGTTGAGGGATGCGTTGTTTACATCATGAGGCTTTTGCTTTTTATAGCTCTGTTAATTATTTCCAGTTTGGGTTTAGTAACTTTATTTCAAATAAACACAAGAAGGTTGGGGCAAGACCGTTCAAGTTGCGTGTACATGCTTATACACATGCATTCCATGAAAAGTTCGATACACGATTGGAGCACCGTCATGCGAGCATAAGGCGGTTGCTAACAACCCGACCACTTGATAGCAATCGAAAACCGACTGTTATAAAGTTTTTGATCATTGATGATCCTAAAACAACTTTTAACGAGACGTGATTCCAAGTTATTAGGGCCGGAAACTATAAAAAAAATTAATTGATACGCTTACTTTTAAGGGGTGAAGATAAAGCCAATTCGACTTGTGTAAGTTTCGATCCTAAAAATAAGATTTTGATTTTTAGCAGATGTTTACCTGTTATGTATAGTTGAAGTTGTACTTTGCATTTCCTTTCGGGTAAAGTTTATTCTGCGTTGATGTCCTTGTATTAATCCGTTTTGTGTTACTCCAGACGAGTGTGTTCGTTTTTCGCTGTTGCAGAGACATCAACACACACACAGGGTAAAACTTGTAGTGTTATGACATTGTCACAAGTTCTGTAACCAAAGGTATAAAGTTGATAATGTTCAAACCACTGTGTTATTTAAAATGCCTAAAAATATATTCAAACAAAGCTTCGCTAAACGTGCTTCTGAAATTCTCAAAAAACAACAACAACACGATTTCATCCTGCGATCAGTACAATGTTGCTTGCAGCAAATAAACCAAGACGTTTTACATCCTAAACAATATGCTTGACTCACTTCCAAATCCCATACCAATATTAGCTTGTCTGTTAGGAATCATGCTGTATACTAACCGCTAACAAAAGCCGCACAAACGTGTTCATTGGTCAATATTATGTATGACACAACTGGCAACTGACAACCAATGTTTACAACTAGCTTTAATCAATGTGTGTTCAAAAACCGTCAACAATTACCTACTACAAGCACGTGGACTTCTCCTGGAGTAAAAACAAACGTTGTTTTAGTGCGTGGGAACGATGGATGCGTTCGAAAACAAGATGAATATCTATTGACGTTTCCAGTGCAAATGCTTCAGTTACAAACCTACAGTTTGTAATTTAACGTTGATGTCGCAATAGATAAATACAATCTTTATTCAAACATCTCAGAAGAACAACTTAAATATTTCGTAGTTTTTACTAATATCAGAATGTTTTTAAGTGACCATAAAATATTTTGCGTTGCTTAAGGACGTGTGACGATGCAAAACTTCTACTCAGTGAAATACTCCTTCTTCGCTCTGATATAACCCGAGGCAATGGCTAATAGTGACACGCAGAATTAATCATGTTGGTTAATCATATCAGAAAACTGATAAGTGACACATGACAGATGAAACACCACCACGGGTTTCATGCAGGTAAGTATTTCCGGGTAAACAACAACACAGCCATCAGTAGCATTGCATGTGGCTCTGTCTGTAAAGTCATGGTCAGCTCTAGACTAGACCACGAAATACAGGGGTGGGCAACCTTTTTAACACAAGGGCCAGTTAGGAAAATGTAATGCTGCAGGAGGCCGCAGATACACATGTAAATGTTGAAAGAGAAGTTGCCAGATACTGCAAAACAATTCTTCACCATAACAACGTGACACAAGTAAACTTTATGAATGAAGATTGTTTTGCAGTAGATGCTTCCCTTTCGAGTTCAACTGCATTGGTGTAGCTGTGTAGCCTATGGGTTACATCGCACTTCAAACAGGATACTGAAAGAGCAAAAGCCCCAACATGATCAACACTCAAATAGCCTTATTTGGGAAAACAATAGCTGGAAGAAGATGAAGGGTCGCACAATAAATGAAAATACTGGGCCCGCGGGCCGCACGTTGCCCACCTACGAAGGAATGGATTTTTTGGTTTCGTTTTCAGTGGCTGTTTTCTCGTCGCATTTAAATGGTTGGAAGTTTATTTAGCAAATGCTAGTTAAAGCATTGAGCATACGCATAAAGACATGGAATACAGCCATCTACATCATAAACGAGAAATGCTCAGTAAAGTGTGTAAATCTTTAACTCTTACACTTTGTATATACCGGAGATCATTCAGCAATGTTTGAGAAAAGAGGGAGAAAGGCATTTAGTTACACCTGACTTGGCAGTTACACCTGACTTGTGGTCAGTTACACCTGACTTGGCACCGATAATGCGGCTAAGTTGGTTCTATCGAAGCATAAAACATTGCGTGCAAACCAGATACGGACCTGTTCACCTACGTGACGCTATGCATGTTAGTGATGTTCCGAAGTTTAATTTAGCCAGGTTTGGTACGACGTATGTTTATTCTGTCAATACTCGAATTGAAGAACGCAACATCTAGATTTCTACAACAGCTCAACCAAAGCGAAATTGCCTTACTATTGAGTGCACTAAACACCAAACATTTTATGTTGTCTTAAGCGTGTTTTTGAAGTTTTTCACCCCCCCCCCGGGGGGGGGACTTGGTTTGAAATTTAAACGTCTCCGCACAGTCTGCATTCATTTCTGGTGTGGTGTTAAAAAACTGACTGTTGTAAAGTGGAATGACTTGTTAAAGTTTGTCGGACAAATATGTAATGCACACTGATCTTGGAGGTTCATAAGGGCATCGCAGGTTTTAGTTACGTTACAAAAGAAATTCTGACAGTGAATCAGGTGTATTATACTTCGACCAAGCGTGCTATTTTCAAGTCGTGTAGCGTAGCATGCACTTCATAGTTCATAGAATTGAGGTAAACGTTCATCTGCAGCTATGAGAAAACGTTATGTGTTGGTTTTGATGATTTGTTGATATGACAGTTGAAAGCTTGATTCCGCATTTTGGTGATGCTTCTAGGTTTAGTGTGGTGGTCTTTTGACTGAATATGCTTTCTTTTGTGAAGTTTTAGTTTAGGCACGATCTTTGTTTATTCTGCCAATACTTGAATTGTAAAAAGCAACATCTAGACTTCTACAGCTGCTCAATCAACGCGAAACACTAAACATTTTGTGTTGTCTGCAGCGTGTTTTTGAAGTTTTTCGGGGTTTTTAACAGGACTTTACTGTCATATACATGTTTCTAAAACACTTTACTCGTTAGTTCGGCGAAATGTAGTCAAACGTTTTCGACAAATATTTGGTTATATGACGGTGTTGTTGGTACGCAACACAAGTTTATTGACCTTTTCGTCGACAAATGATCAGGTTTACAGATGAAAGTAATTGCTTTGTATTAAAACCCTTCAACACTTGAGCATCTAGTATCAAGGTTTATGGCATGAACAACCACCTAGGCAAATAAAAGTGCTTGTAAATGATTGCACATAACTTGTATGTAAATGCACAGAAAACTGAAAAACCCATATACTTGAATGTGGGTCGTAAGAGTTTCTGCAAAAGTAAAAGTGTTGATAGCTTACAACATGAGGTAGCTTTGAAGGCTGAACTGACTTCGCAGTGCAGTTTTGTAACATGAAACCAGCCTGTTGTTTCATGTAGCAGTGTTTGGTGTAGCGAGTGAAACCTTAGTAGCAGAGTTGAGGGAAACAATCGAGCGAACCACGTCCATCGTGTTTGCACAAACCCAACCTCACAAAGTTTACCTAACGCGAACGTTATGATGGAAATAAAACCGGTTGTTGTAAGTCCTAATGCTAGACAAGCTTAACAGTGATTGCAAAATGAACTGGTATTTCGTGATGTAGTGCATAAACTTTGCTTTATAGGCCTTTTTTGCTTTATAGGCTTGGCAGGTTATAAAATTTGTTGACTGTGTAGTACTTATACTATGTTATCGCAGCTGAATAAGTTTGCACTTTATGCTATCAAGCCTTAGGCTAAGTTGGACTATGATAAATATGAGTGACAGTGAAGAAGAATCGAATTTGAACGTAGCTCATACAGGGAGTGCCCAAGTTTCGGCTGAAGTAGCTAACGACCAAGCTAAAAGGTAATTATATTGCCCCTATTTTATAAGGCGGCTGAATGTATTTGCTATTCTTTAAGCTGTTTGCTGTGGCCATGTCCCATGTTTATGTGTTGTTTCCAAATCTAAGCAAACCTCTTTGAGCTTTAACCTGTTTGCATGTACTATGTTTATCTGTTGTTTCCAAATCTAGCCAAACCTTGTAAAGTTTCAAAGTATGGATTTAACGTATCTGTTCTACTGACCTGATAACTTGGTTTAACCATGCACAAAACTCTCGGGACATAGGTTACGATTTGCCCCCCCCCCGTTTGCACAAACCCAACCTCACAAAGTTTACCTAACGCGAACGTTATGGTGGTAATAAAATCGATTGTTGTAAGTCCTAATGCTAGACAAGCTTAAGAGTGATTGCAAAATGAACTGGAATTTCGTGATGTTGTGAATAAACCTTGCTTTATAGGCCTTTTGTTGCTTTATAGGCCTTCGGCTTGACGGGTAATGAAATTCGTTGACTGTGTAGTAGTAATGTGCAACTGAATAAAGTTGCACTTTAGGCTACCAAGCCTTAGGCTAAGTTGGACTGTGATAAATATGAGTGACAGTGAAGAAGAATCGAATTTAAACGTCGCACATACAGGAAGTGCCCAAGTTTCGGATGAAGCCACTAACGACCAGGCTGAAAGGTAAGTATATGGCCCCTATTTTATAAGGCGGCAGAATGCTTTGCTAAACTCCTATTTTAGGCTCTTTGCTGTGGCCATGATCCTTGTTTATGTGTTGTTTCCAAATCTATGCATACCTTAATGAGCTTTAAGCTGTTTGCATATTCTACGTTTATGGGTTGTTTTCCAAATCTAAACAAACCTTGTAGGGTTTTCCTTGTAGTATGGATTTAACGTATCTGTTCTAGTGACCTGATAACTTTAACCATGCACAAAACTCTCGGGACATAGGTTACGGTTTTCACGATTTTAGCAGGTGTATCTGTGGACAGTGCAGCCATTTGGAAGCAAACAAGTTCTGTTGCAAAAGCTCCGAAGAAATCGCAGCAAAAACAAACCTTGATTGCATAACACACCACACTGACTTCGAATATGTGTGCCTCAAAAGGGCTGTTCTTGCCGTGTCTGTTGCCAGTTGCTGCAACAATAATCAAAATGAGTGTGAGATTACAAACGAGTAAGTCTAGAGGTAGTCTTTAACAATAGCTTGTTTTCGATCAAGTAATTCTAGACCTTTTGTTGTTGGCCCGCATTTGAAATCAATAACCACTTCTCACATGAAGTGGCCCAATGCCATTTCTGAAACTGCTACTTTTCAATCCTAATGAATGAACGTATCACAGCTGTAACAGCTCACTTGAATCAGTCTGTATATATACTGTTGTAAAGCTGTATCAGCTCACTTGAATCAGTCTGTATATATACTGTTGTAAACTCTTGTTTATATCGATTTCGCTATTAAGAACATAGAATAATCATGAATAAGAGGAAGTAAATCAAGATATAAAATGATAAAAACGATTTCAGCATTACATCCTTTATGCAGAATAAATGGACCAGAGTTGTAAACGGGTCTGAAATTGGAGCCCGAGCCAGGCCCGAACCCGAATCGTTTTTGAAAAGCCCGTTTAGGCCCGAAAGTCTGATTGACAGGCCCAGGGCGTTACAACCTCAGATTAAGATACTATGTTGATTATATTTATTTGTTACATTGATGTATACATTGAAAACATCTGTAATAAAATACATAATAAAACGCTGTGTTCGCTTCTCGATTTTTTTCATCCCTCTTCTTTATTTTAGTGATTATCGCCGCATTGCCCACAGCAATTTCGTGAAATGGATTTGGAAACGAAATCTCGACAAAAGCTTGCCCTGCTGTGTCGTGGAACGCATAGAAACTGAGTTTCCACCTGAAAGGTTTGAATAGTGTACAGTAGACCACACACGTGACAAAGATTGTTTACGCAAACACTTTTACGAGGGCCATAAACACAAGGCACAGTCAAGCAACGGCTTGATTAGAAATCTATACTGACCACATAACATTGCACCAAGTACTCACTATAGCTCTATGGAAGACATAGAACAAAGCTAATATCACTATGCCACCACTGATTAATAGTAAAATCGCTATGGGATCCTGCTTCATATACATAGAAAATTGGTTTTTAACTGTATAACCATGTACAGATTAGACTCCAGTATGGGATTACTACAACTAAATTTCAGGTTGGATTTTTGTGCTAAATTGTCTCATTATAGATTTGAATTTAAATTGATCCAATGGCAACTAGGTTGGTCCCGTGTATAATGAGCTGTATACCCTTGTAGACTTTAATCAATCACGGACAACAACGATATTTCTGATTATAATTTTCATGCTGATTTGCTTTAACAAATTTAAGTCTCAAATGATATAATGGTTGCTCTATTGTCAACATTATATTTAAACTTTTTAGTACATATTTTCTGTGCATTTATTTGCTGTGTGTTACAGGTGTTTGTGTGGTAATTGCGATCAGTTTGATGAACACAAGTTGTGTTGCAAAAGTGTAGAAGAAATTTCGCAGCAACTTGGTGCTGAACAGGAGATAACTTGCATTACGCAGCATCAAATCTTCCAGAATCTATGTCTCAATGAAGTTTATCTGTTTGTATCAGACAGTGACAATGAGCAGCGGAAAACAGAGCTGACCAAGGAGTAAGACATTTTGTTTATTGTTTGAATATTTGAAGCTTACTCAGTTGTTGTAAATATTTTAAGTCTGCATTTTGCCCGTCTTTCCTTCTTTATGTCTGTAACTTATAAGGGTGAGATGCCCTGGACGATTTGGCCAAGTTTCTGCCTTATACAAACTGTTTTATGTTTTGACGATTCACAACAGTTTTTAGCGACGCACGATGACCATTATGCCCTAAAACAGTGATTATTGTAAAAAAACACTGAGTTTGACTATGAAAAAGTATAGCATAACTTTTGGCTAACCATTGATATGAATACGGTAAAAAGTAGTAATTCTAAGGACATACCATACAATCCACTATAAAGCTACCATGAGAACTCTCAAACGAGTTAGTTGCAATCGTCTGCTTCGCGCAGCGTTGCGATAAATATTTAATAAACCATTTCCTTTCTGCAATTTTAGTGACTATCGCCCCCCCCCCCCCCCCCCCCCCCCCCCCCCCCCCCCCCCCCCCCCCCCCCCCCCCCCCCCTGCTCGTCACAATTTTCTAAAGTGGATTTCGGGACGGTCGAATTCAAACCAAAAGTTGCCTTGCTGCGTTGCCGAAACTATCTGGTCGAAGTTCCCATCCAAAAGGTGCCCAACACATCAAGATAATACCAAAACAATTTACTAAGCTGTTTGTTTCAGCATTTTGAAGAGCTGGTGGTTAAGAGATGGAATGGGAAGGATGGTTATTATTAACAATGAGGTACTAAAAGTCGTTGCATTTTTTTGCAATTTTCGATACAAATAAAGTGGGGTGTGAACTGGTAACTGACATTGCATACTTTCTTGCTAATCCGTACTTCGCTTGGCCGGCATTCGATTATCCAATTGCGTTAAAACGGTTTTATGAGGGTACTAAAGTAATAAAAACGAATTGCGAAGCCTCATACTGTATGTTACTTATGTGTAGTACATTGGGAAAAAACGTGTCCATGTCTTAGAGTTTTAAGACAGCTTGATATTTAAAAGACAACACTAAATGTACAAAAGTTCCCTTATCTGTTAAAGACTAGCCAAAGGTGTGATTTGTTATACGATTGTGTATTATTTGTTGGGTCGGATTTGAAAACAATATCAAAGAGAGTCACTGCAATATAGACTACTTTATTGCAAAAAAGGTTCACAAAGCCACATGCTTTTCTCCCAAAGTGACTAACATCTGTTTAGAAATACCTGGTTTCTAAAGATCGGCATGGAAGCCAAAAAGACGTAGAACGTTTACAGGAGCTTG
>QLIY01002649.1:0-17383 GCA_003260075.1 Phallusia mammillata | reverse complement strand
TTTGCAGTACTATTGATTGATTCATTGTGGTTTCCTACTTTTAAGTTTCTGTGTGTTGAACCTGCATTAGTTATCCTACTAGCCCCCTAAAATGAGTTTTTTAATTTAAATAATTTTTACTCCATATAGCATATTTAAATATATACCCGTACCAATCACTGTGTTTGTCTTCACAATACCAAACTTACTCATTGTTATCTATTGAAATGCATTATGTACAACTTTCTATGTGTGGGGACCCATGAGTTTTTGCTTGCAGAAACAACCAAGGTTATAAAAAATGATGGCTAATATGGGACCCAATACAAAATAAGCATAGAAAATATATTTATGTTTTGAAATAGATCATAGTGTATGTGCAAGGGCAATATGTGATAAGCCACCCTTCTAGTTTAAAATGGATTTACTATTTGTGCAAAAAAATTGTGTTAACTCTAATTGACACAGTCGAAAAGGCATTTTCAGTAGAATAAAATATTTGTTTGCTTTTTTATTGCTTTCGTAAACAAAGGACATTTATGTATGGTTTACGTGTTGCTTTATGGATTTTACCAATATTGGTATTTCTCATTGTAAAACCTGCTTGTTAGTTACTTGTAATATAAATGACATGAACTTGTTGCACTCAGAACAACTTGACAGAATTGAAGTCATTCGGTGCCCCTCCAGGCCCAGTGGTAAACGTTGTGGCAGCAGTCATGACACTTATGGCACCTGGTGGCAAAGTGCCAAAAGACAAGAGCTGGAAAGCTGGAAAAATCATGATGGCAAAGGTATATAAGACAGTAATAGTGCACAAGTCGAAAAAAAATACGCTGTGTTTACGATTGTTGGTTTAAAGGTCGATCAGTTTTTGAATGATCTCATAAACTACGACAAAGAGAATATTCACGATAGTTGCTTGAAAGCCATCAAACCTTTCTTGGAGAACCCTGACTTTGATGCCGAGTTCATTCGTAGCAAGGTATGATTTGTCATGTTGCATTCGTAAAATATGTTCAGTGCTTTTCAAATCGACTCTTATTGTTAACTTCGTGTATAAACATTTTTTTATTGGGGCACGTTTCTTTTGATAAAATTTGATTTTGTGTTGTTGGGAAAATAGAGGCTGATTGTTTTGTGTGTAGTCATTCGCTGCGGCTGGTTTATGTGCTTGGGTGGTGAACATTGTCCGATTCTACGAGATTTTCTGCGATGTGGAGCCCAAGCGAATTGCTTTGGAAAAAGCGACCAACGAGTTGAACGCTGCACAGGAAAAGCTTGCCGTTATTAAGAACAAAATCGCGGTAAATATAAATTAAAGACCAGCAATGTGTCAAACGTTGTGGAATAACTAATGATTGCAGCAGTTTCATAGTTATATTTTGTCCACATCGTGCGAGAAATTGCATACACTCGTTTGGAAACAACTTGCTTAGCCACAGACTTTAAATCGGTGCTTTTCAACCGGGTGTATCGTACACCCCAGGGTGGACCATAATTTTTAGGGCGTGTACTGGCCCTTCTGGGGTGTGCCAGATACAATGCACTTATGACCCAGTATCACGACTGCGAGGTTTGTGCTTTAGAGCAGACTTACTGGAGTGTACAATGGTACAACTGTATCTCAAGTGTACGTAGCTTGTGAATTACTATTTTCTATTTGTGAGACCATAATTTCATATTTTTCTTGTTAGTCATGGTTCTTTTAGCATTAAAAAGTTAATTTCAAGTTGCAGTTTTAGGGGTGTACAGTTTTTGAGTAAACGTTAAAAGGATGTACCATTTTAAAAAAGGTTGACAAGCACTGCTTTAGTTAAAGAAGAAAACGGATTGTGAAACTGATCTTGCTAAAGCCACTGCTGCTTTCAGTTAAACGTGTTGACAACTGAGAAAATGTACTTCAATGTGTAAGCTACATTGTTAGTGATGTGGCCACATATGCGTAACAAGATCATTATTTGATGTTACTGAAACAACTTCTATCCAGATTTTGAATGCTAACTTGGAGGAATTGACTGCAAAGTTCGAGGCAGCCACAGCAGCAAAATTGAAATGTCAACAAGAAGCTGAAGCCACCCAACTTACTATCTCGCTTGCTAACAGGTAAGTCACCTATCTAGTTGTGCAGTTAAGACTGTTTTCCCAATTTAATGATGTATCGTATTCTCGTAGGCTTGTGGGAGGACTGACCAGTGAAAATGTGCGTTGGGCACAGGCTGTTGATAACTTCCGGGAACAAGAAAAGAAGTTGACCGGCAATGTGCTAGTGATAACCGGTAAGATTTTCACTGTAACAAGTTACTAGTACACTTTAATTTTAAAATTACTGCAATGAATTTTAACTTTTAGGGATTTTTGCGATGCAATAGAGCTTTAAAAACAATTTTTTGCTTCGACAATTTCAGCTTTCGTCTCATACGTCGGATATTTCACCAAACCATACCGGCTCAGACTAATGGACGAACTATGGATTCCTTTCCTTAAATCTCTTCCTGTAAGTTGATTCAACTGAAAAACATCATAAGTTTATAACTTCAAAAAGTATTACATAAATCAAGCAGGTTGTTTTGAGCTTCTACAGATTGTTGTTTTTTTTAATTCAAAAAGAACAGATGTGTATATACTGTTCTTCTTTTTTTAAATGCAGTATGACCAACTATTTGGACACAAAAAGTAGTTTTATGTGACAAGTAAAAATTGTTTTTGTTAAGAATCCTGTTCCCACAACGGAGGACCTTGACTTCCTCACTCTTTTGACGGACGAAGCTGACATCGCAGCCTGGAACAATGAGGGTCTTCCATCTGATAGAATGTCAACAGAAAATGCCACCATCCTCGTAAGGATTTTGCTAACCACTATTTGTTTTCTTTTTAACTTTATCGTTCTCTGTAGACCAATTGTCAGCGTTGGCCTTTGATGGTTGATCCACAACTGCAAGGTATTAAGTGGATCAAGACCAAATACGGAAGCGATTTGAAAGTAATCCGAATCGGTCAAAGAGGGTAAGCGAAAGCAGCCATTTTTGTACAAATCATGNGGTAAGCGAAAGCAGCCATTTTTGTACAAATCATGTTTACTAGGGATGGGCCGAGCCGAGCCAGAACCCGAGTACTCGGTACCGAGCATCGCTGTTTTAATGCTCGGTGCTCGGCCGAGTAGTTGCACAAACTGACCCGAGCGTTAAATTTGCATATTCATGCCCTGCTAACATACGAAACTAGTGTTCTAAAGGGTGTTTGTGAACAAAAACGAATGAATTTTCAAATGTATTAGATAGTGGGAAAACGCGTACTTAAAGGGCATGTCAGCTTAATAAAACACAGCCGGTGACGTAAGAGACCTTGTAAAGCTAAAACGTAGAAAGGGGATTTTTTTGTGACGTCATAATGCACCGAGCATTAAAGCGAGGTGCTCGGTGCTCGACCAAACAGAACATTTGCAATTTTGGCACATCCCTAATGTTTACCCTAAAAAAATGCAGTCGTGGTATCAACGCACTGTCTGTTTTGTCAGATATCTGGATGTGATTGAAAATGCGCTGGGTGTGGGTGACACAGTTTTGATTGAAAACATCGAGGAGTCCGTGGATCCTGTGCTGGGGCCGTTGTTGGGTCGTGAAACTATCAAGAAGGGCCGGTAAGTTACTTTTATACTGCATTGAAGCTTATACATCAACAATATATGGTTCACTACAATTATGTCATATTTCGTCCTCAAATACATTTTTAGCCTGGATATTTTTCTTTCCTTTTCAGTTACGCTTTTTTTGCTCTTTTCAGATACATCAAGATCGGTGACAAGGAATGCGAATATCACCAGTCCTTCAGACTTATTCTACACACGAAGCTTGCCAACCCGCATTACCAACCAGAGATGCAGGCTCAGTGCACACTCATCAACTTCACCGTAACGCGTGACGGGTTGGAAGATCAGTTGTTGGCTGACGTCGTGGGAATGGAACGCCCCGACCTCGAAGCATTGAAGGTAATTATATTTGGAAAAGGGATATGTGTTTGAGGTAGAGCTACTAACACCATATTTCACGAGAGGCCCACATTTAGGTAGCTTTTGATAGGCGGCGTAAAGATCTGAATTATTTATTCACCAGTCAAAGTGGGGTAGGTTTACGAAGTAGGTGTTTAAAATTTTTAGATTAGTTACTTTTGTTGTATTTTAAACCGTTTTAAATAGATGTAGTGCTCTTTGCGTTACAGATCGTATTTTTTATAAATATATGGCTGCTTTGAGGTATAGTTTTAGTAAATATTCCTATATATAAACTGTTCCTGCGAGGCAACTTTACAGAGCTAAAAATACAATTACAATGTTGGATGTTTTCGAACCACGGTGTTTTGTGTCACAGTTGGACCTTACCAAGCAGCAAAACGATTTCAAAATCACTCTGAAGCGACTAGAGGACGATTTGCTGGCAAGACTGTCAGCGGCTTCTGGAAATTTCCTTAGCGATACAGCTCTGGTTGAGAACCTCGAAAACACCAAGCGAACAGGTTTGTTGCTTATAGTAGTATTGCTTGACGTTTTCAGCTCTCGGACTATTTTGCCTCTACATTACCACCTGTGGATACTCGGAAAATGGTAACCAATTGGAAACAGAACAACTTTTTCAAGTCTTGAAGTGCCAGAGAATTCGAGTTCAAAAAAACAGTGCTTTGTGATGCATCGTTGCTCAAATAAAACAACACATACTAGCTCAAGCGTTTGGGCGCCAGTAACCTCCAATAGCTTTTAGGTTTAATAACCATGTGGTATAGCTTGCTGTGCGAAATCTTAAATCCACGAAATTGTAAAATTTAAATTGTAAAATTTGCTGTAATATTCGTTACATATGTTCTCAGCCGCTGAAGTCGAGGTGAAGGTGGCAGAAGCAAAAACCACCGAAATTCAGATCAACGAGGCCCGTGAGCATTACCGACCTGCCGCGGCTCGTGCATCTCTGCTTTATTTCATCCTAAACGACCTGAACAAAATCCATCCCATGTATCAGTTCTCGCTTAAATCCTTCAAGATTGTCTTTGAAAAAGCGGTAAAGAAAGCTGAGGCCGATGAAAACCTGAAAGTTCGTGTAAAGAACATCATCGAAGCAATTACCTTCTCTGTATTCCTTTACACCTCCCGTGGATTGTTCGAGAAGCATAAGATCATTTTCACAGCCCAAGTGGCTTTCCAGGTCAGCCCCTCTAATGCAATGAAAATGTTTTTGAACTTTTTTGAGTTTGAGTAAAGAAATCAATCGTAACAAAGTCAAAAACATAATGTTAAGAGCCAGCTCCCCTTTTGTTTGATTAACTTCATTTTTAAGCATGTCAGTGTTTTTTCTTACAGATTCTGCTAGTGCAGCGCCAGATCAACCCGCTCGAGCTCGACTTCTTGCTTCGTTTCCCATCTCAAGCAAACGCCACCAGCCCTGTCGATTTCCTCAGCAACGTATCGTGGGGAGCAGTCAAGGTACAATTCTTGCATTATTCAAAAATCTTTCATTATTTAACTCGAAAAGTGTAGTTGTGGTCCTCATTTATAACATTTTTTCGCAGTTGCTTTCTGAGATGGAGGAATTCCGCAACTTGGATCGTGATATTGAGGGTTCAGCTAAACGTTGGAAGAAACTGGTCGAGAGTGAGGCTCCTGAAAAAGAAAAGTTGCCACAGGAATGGAAGAACAAGAATGCTCTACAAAAGCTCTGCATTATGAGAGCGCTCAGAGCTGACAGAATGACATACGCTGTCAGGTAAAGTTCAAATTTAACTCGTTTTGTGGAGTACCCAATATTTGTGTCAATATTCTATAGAGTTAGAAAATACTGAACAGGCGTTTCGTCCACCAGGTTGCATATTTAACAAATTTGTCGTTCAACTGGTGTAATGCTAAACAAAATACTAGTTGTTGTTTTCAAGAACTTGTATTTGCTAACGTTTCGCCCACCAGAACGGCAGGGCTTCATCAGAGCAATGAATGAGTATTGCGAGCAACAAGCGAGAAAGCGCAAGAACAGCGGGATACGATGAAAATTAATTACACAATAACAAACGACATCCGAAAAGAGTTGCACCCGTTACAAAACGATAAGGCGGAACTAATGTCCGAAATTTGATGGAGGGGTCGGACTTAAAATGTCGCGGAAAACCGGGCTAAGGGTTTTGCCAATCGCAACGATGAAGCCCTGCCGTTCTGGTGGGCGAAACGTTAGCAAATACAAGTTCTTGAAAACAACAACCAGTATTTTGTTTAGCATTACACCTGTTGAACGACAAATTTGTTAAATTCTATAGAGTTGTGGCATCGTAATATAACGTGTTTTTTCGGGCAGGGATTTTGTCGAGGATCGTCTTGGACCGGAATTCGTCGAAACAAGGGGAATTCCCTTCGAAAAATCGTTTGAGGAAACTGGACCACAGACCCCAACTTTCTTCATTCTCTCCGCTGGTTAGCAAATTTCAAGCTGTAATAATGACAAAATCTGTTGAGAGGTCGCAGTTTTTTTTGTGTGTGATGTGCCTAAAAAATATCTACAACCTGCTTATATATCTAGGGAAGCTTTCATTTTCTTTAAACACTATATAAAGCCAAAAATCCTCGTGAAAGTCATTAATTAAGTTTTTCTTTATTTTTGATTTTGTCTAGGTGTAAATCCGCTGGCCGACGTGGAAAATCTCGGGAAGAAGCTTGGCTTTACTTTAGACAACAAGAAGTTTCACAACGTGTCGTTGGGACAGGGACAGGAGATTGTGGCTGAAACAGCGATGGATGTTGCCGCCGAACATGGACACTGGGTGGTGCTGCAGGTAAAAAATAATCCTGCTTCTTAACTGCATTTAATGAAACGTACTTAAACGTTTGAAACAAACACACAAAGTTAAAAATGAAGTTAAGGGGGCCACAGGAGTTACAGGGTTACTTGAAGGGGGCCACGAGGCCAAAAAGTTACGTTCAGGGGGGCACGGTCCACGAAAGGTTGATAACCACTGGTATAGGCTAATTACAAAAGATCAAAATACAATTATCTATTGATTGAAAAACAGTAGTCACCCTGATTTTTGTGCCGGAAAAAAGTTTTACCTGCAAAAATTTCAAACCTTGGCCCGCGGAGTAAGTTAACGATTTTTAATGGCCCGCAACAAAATAAAGTTGGACCACACTGATCTACAAACTAAAAGGGCTTCCGTATAGCATGTTTTCTGGACATACATGTTCAAATTAATGTTTAAACGTCTTTCAAAAGCGTTGTTATGTTGAAGCCTATGCAAATATACTTCGAAACAATATGCGAAATGGTAATAATTATTTTTCTCAAATCCTGCCAGGCTAAACTCTGTTATGTGTAATTTATTTGATTTCTGGTGTAGAGAGTTGCAAAAATTTCTAACTCTGTTTACCTTGGTATTAAGAACATTCACTTGGTGGCTCGCTGGCTGATGTCCTTGCAAAACAAGTTGGAAAAACACAGCATCGGAAGTCACGAGGATTTCCGTGTGTTCATGAGTGCCGAGCCAGCTGCAACAGCCGACAGTCACATCATCCCACAGGGTATTCTGGAAAATTCCATTAAAATTACCAACGAACCCCCAACTGGCATGCACTCCAATATCCACAAAGCTTTGGACAATTTCAACCAAGTATGTCTTATTTCTTACACAGTGTGATAAGTTGCATTGTGTAATTGATTAAAACTGGTTATAACCACCATTCATTTTTTTTCTTGGTTCTTACGTTGTACAATTCAGAATAAATTAACGTCAATAGTTTTAGGAAAGTCGGATAAGTCCTGTTGCTTAAAACGAACAAATCATTTTGTTCAGGAAACGTTGGAAATGTGTGCCCGTGAGGTGGAGTTTAAGTCGATTCTCTTCGCCTTGTGTTACTTCCACGCGGTGGTGTCAGAGAGGCGTAAGTTCGGTCCTCAGGGTTGGAACAGAGTTTATCCTTACAACACTGGTGATTTGACTATCTCGGTCAATGTCCTGTACAACTATCTGGAAGCAAACCAAAAGGTGACCCCCCCCCCCTAAGTTCGGTCCTCAGGGTTGGAACAGAGTTTATCCTTACAACACTGGGGACTTGACTATCTCGGTCAACGTCCTGTACAACTATCTGGAAGCAAACCAAAAGGTGATCATTTAAATACTGTAGAATTGTGCTTTGTTTTTACGTTTAACAGCAATTAAAAAATGTGTTTTGGCAACACAGTTTTTAAAATTAGGAAGGATTTTTGTAACCGCAATATCCCACAAAGTTGAAAAAATGGATCTGTTTTCTTATTCTTTTCTTTTTTAGACAGATTGCGAAAAATTTTAGACAAATTAAATGCTTATTTGTGCACAGTCGCTGTTATTTTAACGATAGTATGTGACCTTCAATCTTTTTCTTGTCCATTAACTGTTAATCGATTTCTTGTATGTTGTAGGTGCCTTGGGATGATCTACGCTATTTGTTTGGTGAAATTATGTACGGAGGTCACATTACCGATGATTGGGATCGACATCTTTGCAGGACGTACCTGAAGGAATTTATGAACCAAGACATGTTCGACTCTGTACTCTACCTTGCTCCGGGATTCCCTCTGCCTCCAGTGCTGGACTACAACGGTATGTCGGAAAATGCAATTTAAAGTATCATAACGGGTGTATTGCTTTTTTCCCAAACGAAAAGTAACGACTTTGTGTCTAGACTAATTACGGGACAATTAAGTTTAGTGTACTTATGTTTTTGTTGACAAAAATTGTTTAGACTTTAGAGTTTATAAATCATGGAAACTTTTTGATAAATTTAGGGAAAACTAGAATGCTGACAAAGATCTCTCAGTTTAGTTCTGTTTGGAATTCTGCCCTTGCCTGAATCTTTCTGATTAAGATGGTCTGACTGTCGTTTCCTATTTAATTTAAGAGTGTGGCATGGTGTTGTTAAATATTTTATTAAGTTTTTTTAACATAGGCAATGCATAAAACAATATATCTGAGTGAAAAATTTTTTTTTTGAAAATCTTAGGTTACCATCAGTACGTTGATGACCTGCTACCACCTGAGAGTCCTTACTTGTACGGTTTGCATCCCAATGCTGAGATTGATTTCCTCACCACAACATCCGACAATCTTTTCCGCACAATTCTCGAACTCATGCCACGTGACACAAGCGCCGGAGCAGGATCAGGACCGACCAGAGAAGAAAAGGTGAAGAAAAGTGTTTAACATATAGTCTGTTATACCTTAAATCTACGAGGCCGCGTTGTTTAATTAAAAAATACGGATTATAAAGTGGTTGATCATGTCTAATGTTTTGTTGCACGAAAACTACTGTGACTTGGCCCTTTTTATCACTAACATGTCGCTTTGAAACATTTTTTACTAGTTTCTTTCGTAAACAAATATTCCTAAAATTGTAGTATTAATGACTCGTTTTTGTCTTTTCGTAAAAACAAACCTGACAATAAAACTTGCAAACGATGGTAGTGAATTTATGAAACGAACCAATTAAATTTAAATTATATTGTTGTTACCCTGTTTAGAAACCAGATTTATCACCTTCTTTAGCCTAAATACTGAGGTTAAAGTTAGTCACAACGTTGAAAACAAACATTGCACTATATTGATACAGATCAAAACAACCTTGGATGAAATTTTGGAAAAGTTACCGGAAGCATTTAACATGGTTGAGTTAATGGGAAAAGTGGAACCAGCAGATCGAACCCCGTATGTTGTGGTGGCTTTCCAGGAATGTGAACGGATGAACACTCTTACCAACGAATTACGGTACTTTCTTGTATTTGTTTGATAGATAAGTGAATATTTAATAAAAACAGGTCAAGCTTGCATATAGTATTTTGTGGTAAAAATACAAAACTTATCGTAAGTTATGATTTTGAAGATCGTCGTTGAAGACACTGGACTTAGGGTTGAAGGGCGAGTTGACCATCACAGCTGCCATGGAAGCGCTGGGAAATTCCCTTTTCCTCGATCAGGTTCCCGAATCTTGGGCAGCCAAAGCTTATCCGTCCATGGCTGGTCTTACAATATGGTATGAGGAATACGTTTAATAAATAGTGCAGCTTTTCATGAAAAGGAAAACCTTCATCGACGATTTTCACAAAATATATCCTCTTATTTTACACACTAAATACACTTATTTAAAGAGTTATTGGATTCATGCAAAAAAAACATGAAACGTTTCTTGCAATTGTTAAAAAAAACGTAGACGTCTAAAAGGCAATATTTCATATGTACGTCACTGATACAACAACTCTTCTTTAAGGTATGTTGACTTGCTTCTCCGAATCAAGGAACTGGAGAATTGGACAGCAGATTTCCAACTTCCAGCAGCTGTGTGGCTCGGTGGATTCTTCAACCCGCAGAGTTTCCTCACTGCTATCATGCAGGTTTGCAAAACGAGATAAAAAAACAAATCGCGCTGTTATCAAGTATGGCAATCAAAACACGCCCCCCCCCCGCTCGGTGGATTCTTCAACCCGCAGAGTTTCCTCACCGCTATCATGCAGGTTTGCAAAACGAGATAAAAAACAAATCGCACTGTTATCAAGTATGGCAATCAAAACGCTTTTTCAAAAAATAGAAATATTCAGTGCGAACAACTAATATAGCGTACTTAGACTTCGCCTAATGGCATAGACTGTTCAAATGAAGTTATTATTGTAATTTGTTTAAAAAAGTGACTGACAAATTGTCACCCTCTGTCTAATCCTGTGAAGCTACTTTCTTGGTCTCATTTACAATGAATCGCGTAATTCCAGGCAATGGCTCGTAAGAATGAGTGGCCACTGGACAAGATGTGCCTGCAGTGTGACGTCACCAAGAAGAACAAGGAAGACTTTAGCAGTTCGCCACGTGAGGGCGCTTACATCCACAGTCTCTACATGGAAGGTAAAACGAGCACAAGATTTATAAGGCATCCATCCTAGTAAAACGTTGTTGTTACAGGTAAAAGTCAAATATGACACACAATGCTTACAGTTTAATATTTCTTACAGGTGCACGTTGGGACACGCAAACATCTCTAATTGCGGAAGGAATCCTCAAGGATTTGACCCCCACAGTTCCCGTCATCTTCATTAAAGTACGCAATTTACAAAATATTGTATATTTCGTGAATACATTAAGTTGTGTGGGGTTAATCTTTCTTATTTAACAAATTTGTCGTTCAACTGGTGTTATGCTAAACAAAATACTAGTTTTGTTTAGCATAACACCAGTTGAACGACAAATTTGTTAAANATATTTAACAAATTTGTCGTTCAACTGGTGTTATGCTAAACAAAATACTAGTTTTGTTTAGCATAACACCAGTTGAACGACAAATTTGTTAAATATGCAACCTGGTGGACGAAACACCTGTTCAGTATTTTCTAATCTTTCTTAGTTGAGGTACATGTTAAGACGTGTTAATTGTTTCGTGCAGGCTATTACCGTCGACAAACAGGAGACCCGCAACATATACGCATGCCCAGTGTACAAAACCAAAACGCGGGGTCCAACATTCGTGTGGACATTCAACCTCAAGACAAAGGAGAAACCAGCCAAGTGGACCATGGGTGGTGTGGCGATTTTGTTACAGGTTTAAGTCAGTTTTCTTCGTGTATCCAAATTGTAGTGCTTCACTGTGATCAAATGTAAATATTTGCCTGTAGATGATTTTTTAGAATGAGGAATGTTGAGATTTTATCTTGTATGTTTTTTTTTAGATTGTGGTGATCCATTTGTGGTTTAAAGCTGAATTTTTACCTAAATACTAGCACTTATAATCACTCCAAGCAACTGTACAGTCCGTTTTTTTAATTTTATTACAAATGAGTGAAAGTATATTATCATGTTAAAAAATATAGCTTATTACTTGTGTCATGTGTTTATATTGAGAGTATTTATGAATGTGAGTGGTTTGAAAAGAAATAAACAACAAATATGACTTGCAAAATATGACTCGAGTACACACTAATTAAAGTCGACGGTCAAAAGCTGGAACTGTTTATAAATATTACTTGCGTGAGCTTTTGAAAATCGAAACACATTTAAAGAGGATAAAAAAACCTCTGTAAAACATTTCGCCTTTGTGCTAAAGGTCATTCGTCGCTTGAAAAGATTGAAGTAAGCTGCAAACCCTACTTCCATTTATACTCGGTGCCTATTTTACGAAAGAAGTCTTGGTTGAAGGGCTCGTAAAACTCGCGTAGTTTTCTGGTCGCTTCTTCGCTCGGAGCAAGTTTGCCGTTTCGGGTTCTGCCCTTGCTGTCGGCCAAGCATTTAAGAGATTTTTTAAGGACCTCTGGTGACGAGAGTGTTTCATTCGAAAGATTTTCTACTTTAAATCGTCTGTAGCAGTAGTAACCAGTTTCAGGATGTTTGACAAAATCCTCACGCAATAGTAGCTTCGGAATTCCAATGAAGTCTTGCAGTTCCTCTATAATGGATCCAGGGTCTTCCATAAATCGATTTCCGTCGACAATCCTTAAGTCTGTTTTGTTGAAAACCCGATGCCAACGATGCAGGTGTACTGTGTAAATTCCCGAGCTTAATACAGTAGCGTCCAGGTCCTTCATAAACAGTCGCGAAAGAGCATTGCTCATTATCGTAGGATTTTCATTCTCCCAGTCACGCATCAGTTCCTTTAATTTTGGCAGGTATGCATCCACGTATCCATCAAAAGTGCCGTATGTGCTAACCATTCTGGAGTGGTAAAGTTCACTGCGAACTCGCTGGAACAAACACAGAAAGTCGTAGACTTTTCGCAGTAATTTACAAACACAAGTTGCTTTTGAATGTTAATTTGACTGCTACTAATACACCAATAAATTATTACAATAATCCAATTTTAAAAAAATACTTGGACAGGACACAACAAGCAATTTGGCTTGAAATATATTTGCAAGAAGTATACAACAGAATACACCCACTTACTCCTAGTTTGTGACCATATTAAATGAACCACCTAAAATGTTGTCATGGACTTTGACGTTTAGTAATTAATAAAATGACCAAATGTGGCGCTTGTATGTTATAAGTTTAGACTCACCTCATGTACATAATCAGAGAAGGCCCTTGCAACAGGATCACAAACAACCAAAATCAATTTTACGTTGGGAACAGTTGTCTTAATTCGTTCCGGCAAGTCATAAGGCGTGCGATCAAAGTAGACCGGCGTTTTTTCCATAACAACTTGAATGTTGGTGGCGGGAGGCATCATGTTGCTAAATAAGTTTATGGACTGTAGAAACATTTTAGGCCTACTTAGGCATCACAAAATCCAAGTTTAACAGTACTTTATCTTTCTAAGTATAATAACGATCGAGCAGCAGTGCTTTTGTATCTAAATCAGTCAAACACAAAACTGTTCCGAACAAATAGGAGATATTTTTCACTTATGGGCATCATCGGTTTTTTATTCAAATGGTTTATGTTTTAATCATTTTTTATTACAGTACTTTTTACGTACTGGAGTTTAACTGATAAAATTTAAATTTTCCAGACTTACATGTAGTGTTCAACTGGTCTGTTAAACAAGTTACTGAAATAAAATGTTTCAGCTCCTTCGGGTATTCTCACAAGCGGATGTTGATTCAAGAAAGAAATTATTCCGTCTGTGCCACATTTTTTCACCCCAATCCCAATAACATTTGGTAATCTTTTTTCCTGCAAATTAAAGAATCAAATTAAACGACTTGTAGCTATAGTACAATATGTAAGCTTACTTCAGGATTGTTAGTATTGTATTGCTCTATTTTGGCAATCATCCTCTCTCGACCCTCAAGCATAACTTTGTATCCTGCATAAAATTAAACACTTTAATGGCAAAGGGTAAAACATTTTATTTTTTATAGCTGAAGAAAATTTTGTAGATGACATTTAATTTGTTATTGTTACGTAAATAAGGAAAATATGAGATGCACAAACGAGAACATTTTGAATTATGGCTTCCACAAAACCGTTTCACAAAGAAACTGCAGTCAACACGTTAGCTTATGTTTTTTTTTCGTTTTTTTTTATTGTCCTGTGCCCTCAAAAACTGCAGCAATGCTTTGTACCACAGGTTATTTCGACCACAGATTACTTCGAGGTTAAAAAGGGGCAAAACTCGTGTTTGCTGCATACTGCATACGTGCAGATGTATGCTGCATACTGTCAATGCTATTGAGATCAGTTAGCTAAATCAGTTGGGCTAAAAAAATGGCGCAATAAACGGCAAAACTAAAAACTCCTAGCCAAATCGCAGATTTCAAAATAGAAAACTACAGATCAAACTTGATATATTATTCGCCTCTGTAAAAGGCAAACTCATCGGACATCAACTTATTTGGAGCCCTGTAATTTACTTAGACTATGACTTTACGTACTGTAGTTATGTTGATAAGATATCCAAGCCTTCTCAACAAGACATAGAAAAAATATAGCAACACAAAACGAAGCCATTGCAATGAAAAGTTTTCTTCTTAAAAACACGTTTCGCCAGCATATTACCACTTTCATACTTATTTTTGCTCTACCAACCTAACAAGACGCTGAACAACGTAGTTCTGTACTAATTTGCCTGCTCTGGGCTACTGCGCTGCGAGATTTTGCACTGTCTTCGCTCAGAGAAGAGGTTTATATGTGCTATTACAACACAATGCTCGTTTGAATGACCAAACAATACATAAAAATGAGGTTATTTTTCAAGTTTATTTGGAAATTCGTGAAAGCTAACAGAAACATGTTGCTTTTAACGTCTATTTGGTAGGTTATTTTCATCAACAATTAAAGTACAGCGATGAAACGATTAGACAACAAAGGAATTTGCATTTCCAAACCTGTGTTAAAGTAAATGCATTTTGCACATGATTTATAATTATTCCACGACTTGGAAATAGTTCAGTTTTTACTTCTTAAATTTTGACAAACTTATAACGAGCCTTTTCTGATGGTATCGTGAGCAAACGAAACTTGCCTTCAATGGGTCGGTGGTGATATTCTATGCGAAATCGGGATAAGAGCACAGCAATAAGGCAATTCATTTCCTGCAAAGCTAAAAGACGTCCCGGACATTTCCTTGGTCCGTGTCCAAATGACCCCGACATTGCAAAGCGCGCTTTATTTCTTTCCTCTGGTTCCAGCCATCTTTCAGGCCTAAAACTTTCTGGTTTGTCGAAATATTTGGAGTTCATGTTGTTCATAATGTTTGATGTGTTCATGATAGTGACGCCTGTAATGTTGGGCAAAGACATTCAATATAAATTATCTGACTAACTGTATGGTGTTTGCAACAAACCATATCATAACTGTTTGAGCTGGTAAATGCTGCGAGCCAAACGTACCTGCAGGAACCCGATAATTAGAAAGAACAATGTCTTTTTCATATTTTCTTGAAGATAATGCCACAAACGGAAACATCCTCTGTGTTTCTTGCAAGCAAGCACGAAGATATGGCAGTTGATTAAGAGTCTAAAGTTAAAATGTGCATGTCTGTTATAGTGACATAGCATTCAAGTTTCTGTAATATTTATCAGTTTTTGTCAAAACTATTTTTTTCTTTAACGCTAGATGAAGTTTTCCTTAAATGCCGCCATGTGTGTTTACAGGTTCTATATGAGAGTCAGTATACCTTTCCCTTTAAGGGTTCATTCTGTATGTAACTTAGAATTTCCTCGCGTAGCTTTTCCTGTTTTTCAGGATTAATAGCGAGAAGGTAAAGCGGAAAAATTGTAGAGTTCGCTGTCGTATCGATGCCAGCAGTCAAAAAATCGTTCATAACCATGTCCACCTCGCTGCAATACAATCGGTTTGTTGTACTATTTGTAAACATAAAAAATGCCAGAAATTCTATCACATACAATACATTGTCACCCTCTTGCAAACAAACGAACATTGTTGGATTTATTTTGCATTTGCATGATAGGCTACCTTGTTCCAAGATTGCTCGTTCTTAGAAATTTTTGTAACTGCGATTCACTGTTCTTGTGCTGGTGCCGTTCTTCGGCTTTGCGCCGATATTCTTTCACGTGATGAAAAACGTTTAACCACGCTTCTTCGTATTTCTAAAACAATGTGTTCAGATCATTATTTCGTGTCCAAATACTGCAAAATGTTACCTTGTATAACTTTGTCTCGTATAGCATCCATAGAGGTATGCCAATCTGCAAATCGCCCATGCACTGAAAGACTTTGCCAACATTTACAATGAAATCATTTGAATCTTTATTCGCTTCGTCAAATAAACCTGCAAAAGAAATCACTTGTTACACATTTATATGTTACTTGGTGCACCTTTTATATTACTCGTGTATTTTATATCACTTGGTTTAACATTATAGGACTAAAATGGCGCTATAGTGACAGGCATAGGCGCCGAGTTTTACAAAAATGCAAGGTGGCGGACTTTAAGTATGACGTCATTTTATGTGACGTCACTAATGCGTGCAACCACATCAGCTCAACTAAAAGCCCAACTAACTTACAATAGAATGCAACGTTTGTCAAAATCATTAAAAAAAGATGTTTTGAATAATATTGATTTGGAACACTTTGCTGTCACGTTTATGATTGGTTTAGCAGCGTTTAAAAAATGTTTGTTTCGTTGTTGTTGCAACAACTTGCTTTGTTTCACATAAAAAAACATTTATCACAGCACAATCGAATTGTACAAAATAATGGCCAAACAGGTTGCAGTTTTTTGTTGCTTAGCAACAATTGTGTGTTTGGCGTCATAAACAAGGCACTAACCCAAACAGGTTGCAGTGTTTTGTTCCTTGTTCGCCAGCACACTTGTTAAAAAGCAAAATCGTTCCTAATTTTTCTCAGATTTTACGATGTCCCGTAAGAAACCGCTGCAAACAAACCAAAATATCCACGGTGGCCGCCACCGTGCTTCACAAACGCAAGGTGGCGGCGCCACCCCGCCACCGCCTATGCCTATAGGTATACGTGCTGTAGTAACAATGAAATTAGGTTTTAACTGTTAGATGAAGCTTTCGTGTTGCTGGGTGAATCTAACTGCTCACATCTGCTCAAAAGGCAAGAACTTGTGTACAAAATAACAATCTCATAGAGGGCGATTTCGCTAAAAAGGTTTAAGACCCTGCTTTGATTGATACTTGTTTGTTTAATAAGCGATGCTGCTCACAGCGATGAAAAGATGGTGTGGTACGTAATTATACTTAAAATGCGCGTTTACAAATGTTGTATTCAGTAACCTCATTTAGAAATAGGCAGGATAGTACATGTTGCACCCCCCCCCCCTCACAGCGATGAAAAGATGGTGTGGTACGTAATTATACTTAAAATGCGTGTTTACAAATGTTGTATTCAGTAACCTCATTTAGAAATAGGCAGGATGATCAGTAACCTCATTTAGAAATAGGCAGGATGAGTTAACCCAGTTTTTCTCCAACATTTTCGTTATTTTTTCGTTATA
>QLIY01002648.1:2679-17383 GCA_003260075.1 Phallusia mammillata | reverse complement strand
GTAAAATCAATATGTGTCCCCTTCAGGGAAGGGGACCCATAATAAGACATATATTTCAAAATAGGCCATAACATCCTAAATATTCAACTTTTTTAGATATGGCAGAGCCAGTCTATGAATTTGTTCCACAAGAATATGAAAAACTTGGAGTGTTAAAACCATACCCACACAGAAAAACACTGACTTGGCTTAAAAAGTTTATGCCAAGCGAACCTTTATATCCAGGTGGAGGAACACTCACATAGACAATAGAATTTTTTACCATGCGGTTGTTTATCAATAAAGTGTTGTACTTTGTGTATGTATCATTTTACTTTTGCTGTGCATCACAACAGCTTTAGTCTTCCAGTTATTTTGTTAACTTCTGAACTGGTAGCAGGACCAACAGCACAGACTGTTTCAGTCCCAGCTTCAACTTGAGTCCGTCCAGCATCCCGTACAAAAACAGTATTAATTCCTGCTTCTGAGGCTTTTATCACAACATTCATCAGTTCATTTTTATCATTGCATTGGACAACAATCTTGGGTTGTCCTGCCAAAAGCCACAGTTGAAGTGTACTGTTATCTGTCTTTTGTATTTGGGTAACTGCAGAGACAGCGGCATGGGCACATTGCGCAGCGATTTTTCCAGTTCCCATTGACAAATCATTTCGAACAACCATTACCATTTTGCAATTTTTAGTTGCAAGTTGGCCTATATATCTTAAATTTTGAGGTCTTCTCAATATACATCCTAAACCAAAACCAGTGATCGTGCACAATACATAACCACCTACTTCTGGTAACTGCATGACTAAACTCTAGACACATAAATGGCATTATTAGAACTACTTTACATCATGTAACAACATGGTACTATTGGTGTTTAATAGTGCATTTTTAATGTCCAAGCTGGTTGGTAAATTGGTTTGCAACGCTCAATAAATCAGTGAGATTATTTAAATAGTGAAAATACTGTCCTATAACAGTTTTAGATGTCCTGTGACTTTATTAACATCATCTTCTGGGCCAGGTCCAACACCCAAAACTGTTTTGGAGCCAGGACTGATCTGGGTTCTTCCAGCATCTTCAATTACTGTTGCGATTAGTCCAATGGCCCTGGCATGATGAAACAACTCCAACAGCTGATTTTCATCCTGGCACTTGACCACAACTTTTGGTTGTCCATTATATTCCCAACATTTTAAAAGTGATTTATTTTTGGCATTCAATTTCTTGTATGCACCAACAGCAGCATGAGAGCATTGGGCAGCTACTTTTCCTTTGCCCATTTTGAGATCCTGTCTTACAGCAATTACCATCTTAAATTGATTTTTTTCATTGAAGTCTTCATCATCAAAGTCTCCTTCCAAATTAGTGTTGGAAGACTTCTGCTGCAAAGTGGGCAAGTACGATTTTTTAGAGGCAATCCCCTTTAATATCCAACCAACTACTATTCCACATGTGACACTGGTTAAAAACCCCCAAATATATTTTGCATCTAAAGACTTGATTTGGTCCATCATTATGGGCAGTCTAAAAATCAGGGATATATGTGATTAAATACTCCCTAAAGTATGTCAATAATATGGTTGCCATTTTTTCAAAACTGAGATGGTAAAGTTTCAGCTGAAATAACTAACTTCATTCTTACATTGCAGCATAACTAACTTATGGGAATGTAAATAGAATGGTTTTAAGCTGCCCCACACAAACCAAATATTTTGGGTTAAATTACAAAAGGTGTAAGTTTTCCTGATAAGTGAGTTTGTTATCTACAGTTCAGTTTCAAACCATTTTTGCTTCTTTTAAATTGATCAAAAATAAAAGTTAGGATAAAAGTTTTTAGTAACAACTGCCCAATGACAGGCCGCAGCGCTTGTACCCATGGGCCATACTACAAATATTTTAGGTTGAACATTGTAATTTGCAATACTTTTTGGTTTCACAGATGCATTTTCAACCAACCTACTGTAAAAAACATCAGTAATTAAACTCAGCCACATCCCACATGCAAATCATAAACGTTTTTCATACACAAAGACAACAATCAAATTTATACTCGGTTATGACGTCATAACTGAACTGCTGATCCTGGCTGTATTTATCAATAGCTTACCAGGTTTGCTAGATGGCCAACTTATGACCAGATCTTATTTTTTTAACTATTGGATTTAAACGTAGTTAGGCCTTTCGGTGATTTTTCAAACAATATAATTACAGTTTTACAAAATGGTGAACGGCGGGAGATTTGTTTTTTGAAGGGGGATTCCCTAAAAATGAAAAAGGTTATGGGAGCAACGTGCGGAACTACGTTGTTGTTTTCTGGCGATATCTCGGGTTTGCGACTTGCGTGACCACATTTTTAAATATTTACCATTTATTTTTTTCTGTTTCAAGTAATTATCCCAAATTCAGCTGCAACGCCTGCAACCAACAATGCAAGTTACTGTGTTACTGTGTACTTGCCCCTTTGTTTCAATATCCAAGGAAAGTATCACCTCATTTTAAGAACTAGTCTATAGAATGCTATAATTCAGGTCTTTGGGATTGTTTTTAAAATTATTTACATTATTAATGTTTTGAAAATTTAAACCCAGTCTGCATGGCAGGTACACACATGAACTGTTTTTTATTGTTTTATTTGCAGGCCATTTTTGACTGCATTTTGTAAAGGCATTATTCATTTGTTCTGTAACCATTGATTTCCATCCAAGTTGTTTTGCGAGTATACCTAAGGAAAAATAAAACTGTCTGTTTTTTTGTATTTTACAGCTTTGATGCATTAGGTTGTTTATCAAAAACAATCATGAAAGCAGTTGAGTAGAGTTATTGGACATTAAAGATGAAATCACAGGTAGGATTTTTTGTTACAGTTTTTTGGGTGATTTTGTTACCAGGTAAAACAAATTTATGAAACCACCTGTGTACAGAAGTGGCTCTTTAATACACTCACTAAAGACTAATTTTTTAGACTTTATGTTGCTGTTAGGTCTGAACAAAAAGTTTGTAAACATTTTTTTATGTTTAGTATACCTTTCCTGCTAGACACCCCTTAGCTTTTAAAGGGTCTTCTGTAGGGTGATTTAGTACTATTTATTTTCATTTTTAATAACATGCATTTATCATGCAGATTGGAGCTCGGAAGCGATCAATTTCACCAGAAATACATCATGTTGCAAGGTGATTTTCAAATGAAAATGTTAAAGCAGAAAAAAAATATTTATATACACAGTGCTTATGAATAGACACAATTTGAATTTGACATTCAAGATGCTTTTTCTCTTTTTCTGCCCAGAATGTTGCACAAAACTTCTATGGCGAAGTGGTGAAATATTTGCATTTTTTTAAATGGTCCAATGCAATTCGGTGCTTTACAGAAATTGGGACTGTGCAAAATCGAATGCAATACTATTTATGGGTCCCCTTCCCGGAAGGGGACACATATTGATTTTACTGGAATTGTTTTTTTTGTTTTTTCTTTTTTTTTCTTCTTTTTTTTTCTTTCCGAAGGTTGTCCGACTCGTTTTTCCATCAAATGTTTGATGGATTTGGCTGAAATGTCCGAATCGTTTTTCCATCAAATGTTTGATGGATTTGGCTGAAACTTACACAGATGGTGGATATATTCATGTAGATGTGCGTCCCACTTTGTTTGTCTTGATAACCCCAGTCTTTACCTGCTAGCCCCCTGAAATGGGTGAGTTTTTGAAAAGTGTCAGAATTTGCTGAAATTTAGATACCTTATAGAGCAGGGGTCTCAAACTCAAACGGCTTTGGGGGCCTTTAAGTAAGTCGAAACTTTTACGTAAGTCGAGGGCCGCACTATCGATATCGAACAAAAATATTGCAAGATTAAAAAGTTAATTGTTCATTTATATCATGAGCTATATTAAAAAATAATCTTGTAATAAATACACAATAAATACACAGTGTAGCAAAGTGACAGTCATATGTGCTTTACTGCTTTGTGTGGAAACAATGGCGTACAATTAGGCAACAATGTGTAAAATAGGATGTAACAATCGAAATTGCTGATTCTAAAAATGAGCTAGTTCGGTCATCCTGTAAAAACGTTGCATATACCACTAAAAGAGAATGATTGTATTATGTAATGTAATCTATTATGTAGTCAAAAAGGGTATTCCGTCAGAGTAAAACACCTAACTNAAAGGGTATTCCGTCAGAGTAAAACACCTAACTTCTAAAAGTCGTGGGCCGCACAAAACACCTCGGAGGGCCACATGCGGCCCGCGGGCTGCGTGTTTGAGACCCCTGTTATAGAGTATGCCATTTATAGGTGTCAATTGTTGTGTTCAACCCTGTAGCCCCAACATTTACCCCACTAGCTGCCAAAGTGTAAAACGTATTTGTATGTTACTGGGCACCACAAATAAAAGATTTCTGTGGCGCAATAGTGTTGCAACCAGTGGTATGTTACTCGTGGGGTTGCTTGGTGGACGTTTTTGCGCCATGGCAGTTAGGGGGTTGTTCACAGCCCTATGATGTCAGAAACGGTAACTTTTGTTGTTCAAAACACCTCTAGTGGTCAAATTGTTGTGTTTATCCTTGTAGCCCCAATTTCACCCAAGTACCCCCTAAAATGGGTGAGTTTATTAAACAGTGAGAATTAGCTAAAACCCCCCCCCCCAATTTCACCCAAGTACCCCCTAAAATGGGTGAGTTTATTAAACAGTGTGAGAATTAGCTAAAATTGTGGGTTTCGATTGATGTGTTTTACCTTGTAGCCATAGGCGCCGACACAAAATGACGTCATGAAATACAAAATTTATTTCCTGTCATTACATTTAATGAGACTACGTTAAAGCTTGCAGTACCCCCCCCCCCACTGCCAGGCCCTTCTGCTAGTGTTGCAATTCAACGCATGTTTGTGCTTGGTAACACGGTAACATTACAAATAAATGAGACCCACTTGCCAAAATTATAGGGGAGGCGGAACAATAAAGACAAGAAAAGATTTAGGTCGGACCTCACCTTACGTTGCAAATTACTATAGTGTTTAACATTTATTTTCTCAGTGATAACTACTGTATTACAAAATGCTTTGTTTTCACACAACAAAGCCGACACTTTTGTGGCCTAGCCATTATAAAAATTGTTTTATACGTTATATAGTCGTTTGTTTCATTTACAACATGTCGCCTATTTAACGCAGTGAATCATATGTGACACATTATTAACTTTAAGGTTTAGTGTACTTCAAACGATGTCCTAACCTGCCATAAACTTTTGACAAGCTAACACGTTAATTTTTATAAGTACCAACCTTTGCGATGTAACCATGAGCGTTGTTGTTTTTTCGGTTGAAACTAGACAGTCGATGTTCTTGCGTTAATGGCAATCAGAACAAAGATTGGACTGTATTCTTCTAATTTAGTTAACAAACGCTAAACCTTTTTATCACGTGGTTGTTATTGTATAACCCGGGGCAGCGGCGTTCCCCCTTCTCTCGTAGGCAAGCGCCAACACCTTTGTTTTATTTTTTTACCACCTTTTAATGTTCACATTTAAATGCTTCTTGAAGACATTACAATTGTCATGATTGTAATGAATGTGAATATTTTATGGGTTGTGAAACAATAACCGCGATTAAAATCAGTTGCGGTGCTTATTGATTCGTATCAGAATAATTTCCACAAAGCATATTACGCATGACTAACGTTGGTCCAATTCTTGGGTATGCGGCATACCCGAGGTTTTCGTCCGGGTATGTCTGGCATACCAGTGGTCGGCGCCTATGCTTGTACCCCAACATTTACCCCACTAGCCTCCTAAAATTCGTGAATTTTTTAAACAACGTTTAAATTGAATTGAATTTGGATAGCTTGTAGGAGTTGCCATTCATGGATGTTGGTTGTTGTGTTTTACTCTATAGCTCCAACATTTACCCCACCAGCCTCCCCCCCCCCTCATGGATGTTGGTTGTTGTGTTTTACTCTATAGCTCCAACATTTACCTCACCAGCCTTGAAATTTGCAAAAATTGTTGTGTTTTGCCTTGTAGCCCCACAATTTAACCAACTGGTCCTCAAAATGGGTGACTCTTTTAACAATGTTTAAGTTGAATGAAAATTGGACATCTTGCAGAATTTGTTTTTCATAGGTTTTTTTTTCTGTTTTACTCCATAATGCCACTATTTACTCTTCCTTTTCTTTGAAATAGAATGTTAAATAGGACATACTTCAAACAATGTCTGGGGTGAATCTGATTTGTATAGTTTGTACTCTACATTGTACAATATCTGGGGTGAATCTAATTTTATAGTTTGTATTCTACATAGTATTATTATTTAAGCCCAGTGCCGATCACTGTGTTTTACTTTACAACACCCGACTTTCTCATGGTTATCTCTTGAAATTCATTATTTTTAACTTTGCCCCCCCCCCCCCCCCCCCCCCCCCCCCCCCCCCCCCCCCCCCCCCCCCCCCCCCCAAGATGGTGGCTAATATGGGACCCAATATAAAATAAGCATAGGAAATACTATAACGTTTTGAAATAGGTTATAGTAAAAGTCAACCTTCTAGTTAGCAAAAGCTAAATGTTCTAAGCCAACCTTCTAGTTTGAAAGCTAGAGCTTATTTTTTTACAGAAAAAATGCCAAGTTTGTGACAGTTCAAGAAAGCTCTATTTCAAGTGATTTAAATGCTATGAAAATGGATAGTAACAGAAGTAAGAAGAATAGCTGTTTTGTTGTTAAATTTATATTTTAGATTTTGATAACATCTGCGGTTAAAGTAATCTAAATTATATATACTTTTATTATTTCAAAAATGGGGTCACAGAATGACCTCCTTAAAAATACAACAGTCAAAATGCAGGTTGTGCTTCTATTGTTTAAAACCAATAATTTATACTGGGTAGTACTGTAGTTAATATGAAAATGTGGTGAAAGTGACTTTTGATGTTTTATGTGCAGCTGAATCAATCACTCTAGAAAGCATGGAGCAAACTCAATCATTTTCATTAACTGATTCAAAGGAAATGACAAGTATGTTTTAAGAAGATATGTAACATACACATGCCGTTTTATAGCAAAAATATCTAAAAAATCATTTTTATATTGATGGACTCCCTGGTTCTTGGAATAACAGACAAATATTAACATAGGGTTTGTGTCTTTATGCATTAATCAAAACAGTAAGAACTGTAGAGGTCGCATATTGTTTTTAGCCGGTATCTCTTTTTTCTGTCTAATGCTGATTTGTTCCATATGTTTGGGCAAGAAAGAGTGCTTCAAAAATATTAAATTTGCAGACATTTTAGTTATTTATCCCAATTAATCTGCGTGATATTTGACCTCAAATGACCCAGCAATTCATCCATAGCTCCCCAAAAGTATTTTTTTTAAACAACTATGCTGACCAAACTACATGATCTGGGAAGTTCATACTTTATTGGTTGGTGCATTGTAAAAGGGTTCCTTGTTTACTGTTTAACATTTTAGTCCAATCGACCCAGTGGTTACCTTTTTACCCCCTAATAAGTGTTTAAGCGTGTGTGCCCCTGCCAGACAATCAAGTCCCACGGGAGGGATTGATTGGTTTACGGTCAGTTGGAATTGATCGCTGCTTTATGCATGACAATGCATACCACCGGGCTATGTTCTTGCTGGAATAGAACTTTAATGTGTTTAGTTATTTGTATTGCAATGGTGGATAGTACAAATGATGTTTATCTATGAGGGTCGAGCCGGTCAGTGTATTCCCAGGGTTATGCGCACTATGAGAGAAGGAGAGCAGATGATTGACAGGTTAACAAGCCAGCTCTGCATGGTACGAAACAATACCTTCACACATACACAAGCATTTTACCATATAGCCTTTACAAATCCTGTTTTTGTCGACAAATATGTCATCTGGCAAAAAGTTGAACAGGCAGAAATAGTTAGGCATAAACAATCATGTTAGTGGATCTGATGGTATATATCAGGGGTGTCTAACTCGTGGGGTTCAGGGGCCACATTGCAGTTTGGAAATTATGCCGAGGGCCGCATGTGATTTTTAAACTGGATCCTCATTTCGCCCACATCTGCCAAATTACCTGCTGGTTTTTGTTTTAACATTACCGATGTAATGAAATAGGTTTATGTCATACATATGCCATCCATTGACACCCCAAAAGCCCAGAATAATTTCCAACTTGATGTACAGACTGTTTATTACATCATAATCTATATTGTGATGCTGATGGTATTTGTTTTTTCACATTGTTTGACCACAATAGGCCTACAAAAGTCTGACGCATATGGCTGCTAGGCTGGTAATTCTCCTTTCAGTAACACAAAAACAATTTATTAAAATTAGATAAAAATCTGACAAAATACTGCAATTGTTATTGACTGTTCGTGGGCCGCATTGGAGGGCTTTGTGGGCCGCATAGGGCCCACGGTCAGCAAGTTTGACACCCCTGGTATATATAGTAAATTGGTAGGGAATAGGAATATAAAATGACAATATCTGTTAGTATCAGGGTTAAACTATCCTAACGGATAACCGGTCAACCGATTACCCGAAGATTTTTTGCTATCTGATATCCAGATAGTTTTTCGTCGGTTAACCGGATAACAAACGAATAGTGCCGCGTAAGTGTTTAATGCATTTTAACACATCCTTAGCAACGACGCAGTTAATGTGCAGTGATAGAGGTAACTTTGTTTTGGTATTTCCAACTGCTGTTAAAATTCACAGTAGAATTGAAGTCCTATTATTTCACAAATAAACACTAATAAAATGGAAAATGTATTGTAGGGTGATTCACTCGTAAGGATAAATTTAGAGATTCTGAACTTGAATTTATACATTTTAAAGGCAAAAACAATGTTTGGAGCCCATTTAAGCTCAGAAAAATGGCAGGAAGGCAAAATGAGAAACAACTGATGTATCATGCTTTGTAATACACTACAGTAGCAGTAAATGTTTGTAATGCAGTAATTTGATATATTCTGGGCCATTATAAACACTATGACAAAATATATGCCACAATTGACTGATGTTGTAATAGACTTATCATTATCCGGTTTAAGCGAAATCCAAAATATCTGTATATATCTGTTATTCAGATAGTATAAATTTTTGATTTCCGAACTATCCTTAGTTAGTATGTTAGAAGCATCCACAGTATCAGTCAGATCTCCTTCCACAAAGCAACTTACGTTTTTCATATTACTTAAATCAGGGGTGGGCAACCTGCAGCCCGCGGGCCACATGCAGCCCTTGAGTAAAGGTTGTGCGGCCCGCAGAGATGCTTGGATTTGAAATTTATTGACAAATGAGTCCAAATATTGTATATTTTTAAGCAGATTAATTCGCCCGATGCTTTTTTTCTGGGACCAGGCGTTTTGTGGCTAGAATCAAATGCGAATATTACTTGTAGTTAACAATATTTGGTAAGCAACAAAGTAAAATCACCTTGTCTTATACACGGCCCGCGATCTAATATTGGCTATTGTATTTGGCCCCACAGTAACAAAGGTTGCCCACCCCTGACTTAAATGATGGTAGAAATATGCTAGTGGTGTTTAGTTGGTGCCAAAACAACAAAAATGTATTCGAATACATTTGCTTTGTGGTACTAAAACAAAATTTACTTTTCAATTTTCATAAAATTTGTTACAAAGCACATTTTGGTTTGTCCTTCATTGCTAAACCTTTTTGGCCCATGAATGTTAGATTACAAAATGGGTCAGATGTAGAATTTTACCCTACACATTGTTAACACCTTGTGTTTGGACTTTTATACATGCTAAACAGCTTCCCCCGGTAGAAATTTGATTAAAGTCTCTTTTTTCTCAATTGTAAAAAGTGATTCCATTTTGCAGATGCCTTCAACCCGGAAAATGATCCACCAGATGACCTTGTTGACATTAATTTATCATCAGATACAGAGGTAGATTACATTTTTTGTACCCTAGCTGTATTTTTGGTTGGACAAGTGTAAGTTTAACAGAAACATTGTTTAAGAAATGTATATAACAGTATTTCATTTTTTTATTGTACAACTCTCGAACAACTCTCAAAATGTGTAATGATTACAAAATTATATTTTTCGTTTATTTAAATAATTGGTTGTTAGACTTTACTCTTAAACTTTTACGTCTGGTGGTGTGGTGTTGTCTAACTGTTTCTGTAAACTGGGGCCATGGGTCCTGAGAATGACTTTTAGGGCACTGCTATGTATTAAAGGTGGAGAACCCCGGGACTAAATTCGTTGAATATAAATAAGCTTGAAGATTTATGTCAGTATGATCACTGTACACTAAAAAGAGGAAAAAAATGTTACGGGAGCAAATTGTATTTGTTATTATCAGGAAGGAAAAAATCCTACTGTTGGTACACAAACCACTTCTCAATTTCCAGCATCCAACCAAGCTTATGTAGGTGAGGAATTTTCCAAATAAATAGTTTATGTGATATCATTGTTTACAAAAATAAACCAAATCCAATGGATGATACAACTACATAGAATAGCTGCATATTAATTAGTTTTACTTAGACCAAAGTGCTGCTAACCATCAAAGGATAGTTATGGAAGGAACAACAGTTGGTGGTGGTTCAGTGGTTGGAGTTCAAGGGACTGTAAACATTACAAGTAAGCATATGTGTTTGTGGTATGCTGTAAGCACAAACATGTATTCGTGTCTTTAAAATTTGCTTGGCCATAATTTGGTGTCTAAAACAAGTGTTGAATAGACATTCAGGGTATTCCACCAATTTAGTCAAGATTTCCTATTTAAGTATTGACCCCAGGCAACTAAATGTTTTACCCACAGGTTCTCTAAACGTTAAATTAGAAATATGCCCATACTTGCTTAAGTACATGACCAATTAGTTTTATTAATTATTGGTGGTGCATTGCAATAAAGTGTTCAAAGCATTTTGTAACTTTTATTTGAATTTCTTTTTTTCACTCTTTTACCCCCAAATATTTGCTTTTATGTTTAAAAGCTCTTTGGTACAAATGTGCCGCTTATCAGTCATATCAGACAACATTCAAAGGTAATTCTAAAATTGTTGAATGTATAGGATGTCTTTTCCTGTCTTCTTCACCTATATAAAACAACTATTTTTGTAAAAATGTAATAGACATTTTAAAGTTTGGTTGAATCTTATCATAAGGTGAACTGTACCTTGACACAGTTAGCAGCTACAAATTACGGTCGTGCATGTAAGTTTATTAGTCTCGCGGCATGACCGCGGGACCGTATTTTTGTAACCCTGCCTTATGCATGACTTTAAAAATTTCTGATTTGAACCAGAATATTGTTATTTGTTATGTTGTGTTTTAATTTTAAAACAATTTGTACAATTGTACTTGCACACACTTTTAAAACTAATGTACTTGCAGACACTTTTACACTTAGCAACCAAACATCATGTCAACCCACTGAATCTTCTTCAGGTAACTTTTATTTCCATTTTTCTGTCATTGACAAATTAAACTATTTTAATATCAAACCTTGAAATCATATTCGAAAAGGAGATTTTGTGTAGGTTAACTGTTTATAAATGTAAAATCTTTGGCATTGAAGTCTCTACTAATTTCTAATTGCTCATCCATGGGGCTCCAGAAAAAAACACATATTGTGTAGGGGCAAAAAATATTATTACATCGATTGATAGTAATAAATTGTATGTCTTGTGCTAGTCAGTACACCCCTGGCTTCCAAAATTGGGAATTTAAAAAATAAACCCTAATTTACAGACAATAATGCAACTAAATGTGCTCAAACATATTTATGAGTTGGGTTGTTTTAAACACATTTGGAAACAACTGGAGTAGGAAATCCAACTACCAAATCAATAATATAGTAATAAACTACAGAAAAACACCAAAGACACAACTTTGCTGTATAGAGCAAATGACATTTATCACTTATTGCTTTTAAAGCAGTTTATGATAAACAACGTTTTAACAGCCCATAAGAGAAGCACTGATCAGATAAATAGCACAACTCAAAAATTTCTCACAAAGCAACAGAAACAGGTGCTTTGACTGTCTATCATAAAAATGCTGAAACAGCAACAATTATGGGTCTCCTTCCCTGAATGGGACGCATATTGTTTTTGTCCATTAATCCATTTTTTTTGTTTTCTTATCCAAAGCTGGTTTGTTACATGTGTTGTCAAGAAAACTTGCTTCAAACTCGTTTAAATCTACACACATGTTATTCAAAATTGCCCCTTCTGTAGTTTGATCCTGAATGACCCAGTCAGTCACCCACAGGCCCCTAACACAGGAAATTTTTAAAACTGCTCTACTTACTGAAGTACTTGATCAGGAGTTTCATACTTTGTTGGTTGGTGTATTGTAAAGTATTCTAAAGCAGTTTGTAACTTTTAGTTAGATTATTTGTTTTTAGGTTTTCCAGTTCCTAAAGTCAGAAATACAAAACCTAATGTGCTGAAACTTAAAACAGTCGTTTGTAGTGGGTTTTTTGTTTTTATGGGTCCCCTTCCCTAAAGGCTTACAAAAACAAACAAATGTGTATATCAAATGGTGTGTATAGTAAATTGGTAAGCAGGATATAGAATATATATAATGGAAGTATATGTCTTAATTATATTGATTTTACTCTAATTGTTTGTTATTTTCCCCCCTCTTTCTCCCCAAAGTTTGTCACACTCGTTTTTCCATCAAATGTTTAATGGATTTGGCTGAAATTTGAACACAGATGGTAGATATAGTTATGTAGATGTGCATCCCACTTTGTTTTTGCAGATGGTAGATATAGTTATGTAGATGTGCATCCCACTTTGTTTGTCTTGATAACCCCAGTATTTACTCCGATAACCCCCTAAAATGGGTGAGTTTTTAAAAATTGTCAGATTAGGCTGAAATTTGAAAAGCTCGTATAGTATGCCATTTACAGGTGTTGATTGTTGTGTTCAACCCTTTAACCCCAACATTTACCCCACTAACCTCCAAAGTGTAAAATGTATTTGCATGTTACTGGGCATCACAAACCAAAGATTTTCGTGGCACAATAGTGTTACAAGGGCACCCAGTTGTATGTTACTCATGTTTGTGGGTTGCTTGGTGAACGTTTTTGTCTCATGGCAGGTAGGGGCTTGTTAACAGCCCTATGACGTCAGAAGCATTAATGATTGTTGCTCAAAACACCTCTAGTATTCAAAATTTTAAACATTGGCGGATTGGGCTTAAATTTTGCAGTACTATTGATCATTTTGGTTTCATGCTTTTTTAGTTTGTGTGTTGACCCTATTAGTTACCCTACTAGCACCCTAAAATGGGTAAGTTTATTAAACAAAGTAGGGATTGGCTAAATTTTGGGTAGCATGTAGAATATACTGTTTGTCGGTTTGATGTGTTAGCCCCAACATTTACTCCACTAGCCCCAAAAATGGGTTAATTTTCTAAACACTGTTTAAATTGAATGAAATTTGGATAGTTTGTAGGATTTGCCATTTATAAATGTTGATGGTTGTGTTTTACCATATAGCTCCAACATTTACCCCACCAGCCCCCTAAAATAAGTTAATTTGAAAAAAAATGTCGGAAATAAATAAAATTTGCAGAGTTTGCTGAACACACTTTTTTAGGTTCTTCCCCCCCCCCTTGTGTTTTGCCCTGTAGCACCACAATTTAACCAACTGGCTCCTAAAATGGGCGACTCTTTTAACAATGTTCAAATTGAATGAAAATTGGACAGCTTGTAGTATTTGCTATTCATAGTTGTCTATTTTTTTGTTTTGCTTCATTATGCCACTATTTACTCCTTCTTTTCTTAAAGAAACAAAAAAGAACATTAAATAGGACATACTTCAAACAATATCGGGGGGAATCTGATTTGTCCAGTTTGTACTCTACGTAGTGTTATTATTGAAGCCCAGTGCCTATCAACTTTCCCATGGATATCTCTTGAAATGATATATTTTCAACTTTGCAAAAACTAAGGTTATAAAAGACAGTGGGTGATATGGGATCCAATATAGAATAAGTGTAGCAAATATATTAATGTTTTAAAATAAGTTATAGTGTATGTTCAGTGACAAAACGTGCCAAGCCAACCTTCTTGTTTCTATTTTTATGGGTCCCCTTCCTTGATGGGGACACATATTGTTTTTGTCTATATGTTTTTTCTTTTTTTTTTCTTTTTTTCAGTCTAACGCGGATTTGTTCCCACGTTTTGGTCAAGAAAGAATGGTTCAAACATTTTCAAATTTACACACATTACAGATATTGGTCTAAAGATGGTCCATGTGAATTTTGACCCCGTTTGATCCCTCTGTTCACCCACAGCCCCCCAAAACGTGAAATTTTTAGCGCGGATTTGTTCCCACGTTTTGGTCAAGAAAGAATGGTTCAAACTTTTTCAAATTTACACACATTACAGATATTGGTCTAAAGATGGTCCATGTGAATTTTGACCCCGTTTGATCCCTCTGTTCACCCACAGCCCCCCAAAACATGAAATTTTTATAACGGCTATACATGCTAAAGCATATGATTCTGGAGTTTCCTTCTTTTTTGATTGGTACATTGGAGCGTATTTTAAAGTATTTTGTAACTTGAAGTTGTATATATATCCATTTTCACCCCTTTACCCCCCAATATTTGTTTGTTTGTTTGTTCACATGTTTATGAGGTCAGAAATACAAGACTTAACCTGCTGAAATTTTAAACAGCTGTGGATAGGGTGCTCCTTGTTGGCTGGTAAAAATTTCAGTGCAATCGGCTCAGTAAT
>QLIY01002647.1:0-17405 GCA_003260075.1 Phallusia mammillata | reverse complement strand
AAATGGTTACGCCAGGTTATACCGTAACATAGGTTCTAAAGACGCCTGGTAAACCTACTTTGCTGTAAACCACAGCAATTGCAATACATGTTACAGAAGAATGAAAGATCTACAATAAATATCGCAATCGACTGCACCCTTTCAAATTTTTTTAATCAGACGCCATACCATTTGAAACGAATGGTGTTACAATTAACTCTATCAGCTCAGTTTCGCATTTCTAAAATTTTTGCTTTATTACCCCTGCTATGACGTTACAATCGCTATGTGCGTAACAGTAAAATTGGAAGGCTATTGTTTGCAGGTTATAACGATTGGTTCATTTACTGTAGAACGTGGCATAATGAAGAAACTTTATTACTACTTTGAGTAAATTCGTTGTATTGCATGTTTTCGAGAAAATTACTGCTAAAATGAAATGGGGTGCTGTCCGATTTCTTGCTTAAGTGAACGTTTTGCCCTGTGATGGTCGATGAGTGTTTGTTCGGATATGTTCGGAATTAAATTTATGGTTTACACACGTAACTCATGGCATGCTGTATTTTCCTACAGTGCTTGCAGCCATGGTTTCATCGTCTGCAACTGTTGATACGTGTACTGTACCTGTTGACCTGCGTCGCAAAATAGTTGGTGAGTGGGTCATTGGCATATTTTCGCGCGTTGATATATGTCAATGTGTTTCGTTTTCTTGATTCAAAACCGTTTCCGTCCCAGTTCTGTTCCTTTTTGTGTACAACGTTGTGGTTGTTGCCGCTGTTGTCGCTGTGGGTTATCGCACAAGAACCGGAAAGTGTTTTGTGTGGGAAAGCGCAAAGAAAAGGCAGCGCAAAGGTTTTTGTGTAGGAAAGCGCAAAGTAACGAATAATACGAATAAAGACGTATACTTTGGGAAATTACCCATAGCGACTAAAGTACATGTAAATAACAAGTATTCTAACCGATTGTAGATAGAGCCTCATGGACGCCATTTTGTGTCCAAATTAATACATCAGGCATAGGAAAAAACACATAGGCCTACATTTTCTGATTTTTACAAACTGGTGGGCTTTAACGCGAATTTGATAGACCAAATCGAATAAAACTTTTGGATTTTACCAGTTGAGCGTGATAATTCACGCTGGTTGCCAATATTTAAAGTTTACATATAAAATAAGCGGCCAAATTTACATGAAAAAAGCAATTTAGCTTGTAATATTACGTTTAAATGTTAGAACCTCAAAATTTTCATTTAATTTGCGAATCAAATTCGCGTTTGATCTCTCCAGTTTGCAAAAATCAGACAATTAATGAGTTATTTTTCTCTACGCGCTGTATCATTTTGGACACAAAATGGCTGCATATAGGTCAGTGTTTCTTAACCTTTTTTCCTGTACCGCCCCTTTTAGACCTACATAATTTATAAACGCCCCCCTTAGAACTGACAAAAACAAAACGATTTAATTTCACGTGCAATATCAATGTGATAATTGGAAGTCTAATCTTTAACAAGCTAATTTTTTTCCCCAGGAACCGTATTTTAGCTGTAGAGGTTCCTTATGCAGAACATGCGAGGCAAGCCAACGCTAAATGAAACGCCAACGTTTTTTAAGTAACAAACAACAACTAATTCAAAATGCTTGTGCCCACTATTTGACGTTTTTAAAAACGAGCACTTTTATTCTTGGGAATTCTACGTCAGTACGTCAACAGAGAACAGATCACACGTTCAGTTGTGATGTTAACAAACCTGTTTGTGACTAACCTGTACGTTATAAATTTAACAAGTGATCAATTCGTAGTACGGTTACAGTGATTGTCTAACGCTCTGCGGCCGAGAACCACAGGCCTCTTAACGCTGGTTGTAACACTCGTTTGGTAAATATAGACTGCTTTAAATTTATTTAAATTTCGACAGATGTTAGTTATTAATCCAAACTTGACCCCGAATGTGTGTAAACTGTCAGTCAGACAGAAGTCTTAACTATCAATGGAGTAATTCACTGGTTTACGAAGGCGGGTGAATGCAGAGCGGAAGTGCTCAGCTTGACGTCCAGACAGACGTTTTACGAGACAATCGTTTCGGTAATTAGAAATCAGCCGTTTTTGCACAAACAGCTGATTGTCGTATTTTATCACGTACACTAGCGGCATCGTAGGCTAACCAGCATTTAGTTGATATTGCGAGTTTAGTAGGCACAACAGGTGCTAATAGAGAGATCTACCGCCAGATGGCGCAAATGATATACACAGTTAATTGGTAAATATGATATAGAATATATTAAATGGAAGTATATTAGAAAGTCACCTTTCTAGCCCCCCCCCCCCCCCCCCCCCCCCCCCCCCCCCCCCCCCCCCCCCCCCCCCCCCCCCCCCCCCCCCCCCCCCCCCCCCCCCCCCCCCCCTTAACATACCCATAGGCGGTGGCGGCCACTTTGGATACATATTTCGGTTAGTTTTTGCGAAAAATTCAAAAATCTTGAGAAAATCAAGAACAACTTTTCATTTAAATGGCAACAAAACGTGCCTTAAAATGGGAACCTGCTTTGTCTATTAACTTGTTTATGAAACGAAGCTCACAATTGTTTGCCAGTAAATGTATGACGAATAGCGAACGCTGCGAATGTGTTGTAATGATAGGATATTTGAGTGATAGAAATCGGCAACTATCGAAACACTTTGTAATGTAGCTGAAGCAATGATAAATGTTACAACAACGTGTCATTTTAAACCCCTTTTTAATATGACAAACATTACATATAGGGCCTATTATAGGCAGTTTGGCTATTGGGTTTAAATTAAACGATTCGTTTCTCGCTTTAGTGACGTCACCAAAAGTTCAAATTAATTTTAAGTCCGCACCTTGCATTTTGTTAAAACTCGGCGCCTAAGCCCAAACCCTTTAGTAATGACATAGACAGCCAGCTATTGCAATAGCAAAATTAGTCCCTTTATAAAAACTCTTGACTTGCTCTGCAACAGAAAAAGCACTCACAAATAATTAGATGTTCCTAAAGATTAAAGCATTCCGCAGTTTTTAAATTTACAAACCAACCTAACAACAATTTATTTGTATTTTTTAAATCCTGTTTGTATCTANTCGCTAGTTATGCAAAATTGCGCATAATAATGATCTAAACTCTAAAGACAGCGTCAGCTTGTGACATTACAGACAAGACAAAAAGCAGTACGATTGTGCGCGAACAATTGCATTTTTGATAGTTGTCATTTAATAAAGGCTATTGTTTAGCAATGGAGACAGTCGATTTCTCAATCCTCTTGATTTAAACTTATTCAGTGGCACAAGTATAAGATTATAGAATTACTTTACCCCCCTCGCGGTCCCCCAACATTGCCTCACGGACCCCTAAAGGACCGCGGACCCCAGTTTGGGAACCGCTGATCTAAACCGTCATCTAGTAAGGTTTACGAATAAGTAGGTATGTTCCGCTGTCGCATGGAACGGTCAACTTTATGCAGAGCCAACTTAAAATGTTCATTTGAGAAAATAGTCAACTTATTTTACTTATTGAACATGGCAATACCTTTGTTAAAAAACGTCAAGTGACGGGTTTGAAATCAGAACAGACAATTAATGCGGAATTTAATGCTGTGATATGATAATATTTATAACTTAAGCTCTTGGCGGTGTAGTTCATAACCGTTTTTTACTGAGATAATTAAGAAGCACGTCGAAATATATAGATTTATATGACGGCACATAGCGTTAAACGTTGGCTTGAAACCACACTTTTGTTTTTGACCACTTGTGTCGCTAAAGGGACCTAAATTCGCGTTTATTTCACGCATACATTATAAACTCCTATCATGTCCAACTTTGAAGTACGAAAATCTCTTGCATATACATGATACTCGTAACATCAATTGTTTATCGTACGATTAACGCAGTGAAAGGGCAAAGTTTGCTGCTGATCACGGCAGTTTGCAGCAAAGAAGAGAAAACATTGTTGTTTGGATGTCTTATTTACAACCTGCGTCTTGTCTTACAAAACGTTGATCGACATTAGAGTTTGTAAAATGATTCTTGCTTTTAGTTACTACGCCAACACATATGTATGTTTCAATATGGCTAGCATAGCTACTCGCGTAGTTGTCTTGCGCAACACAAACGTATCCATTCTCTGCACTTTTTTTCGTCGCGTTACTTACTTGCGCTTATCGTTGCTTAAGTAGACCAGATTAACAAACTACTGACACTTGAAAGGTGTGGTGTGAAATGTAAAACGCAAGGCGAGGCAAGTAAATTGACATTAATTTAGCACATTAAGGTAACATGTTTGGTTTTTACGTCGGGTTTGTAGTTTATAATTCAATAATTCAAAAAATATATATAAATTATTATAAATTATAATTCAAAAATTGTGTTAAGACGAACTTTCGATTTATAAATTCTCCACTAGCCAAACTCCTATATATGACTGTCGCAAACTAAACTCTTAACTTAATTGTGTCTGTCGAATTCCGTTGATCCAAGCAAGTGAAGGTCCTAGAACAGTGGTTCTCAAAGTATGGGTCGCACAGGTTCAAAAAATGCGTCGCGATATGGTGATTCAATTCTGCCCAAACGAACTATTACTACATTAAGTAAACACAAACGAATTTATTTAATCCTAGTAGAAAAGTCACCTCACTCGACCACGTTGTACAATAAAATGAACCAATGATTACCACATACAGACAACAATAGTCTTCAAACTTTATACTGTTACGTACATGGCGGCTGTAACGTGGTAGCACGGGAAATAATAGGACAAGTTCATCTGGCGAAACTGAACGAGNAACTTGACTGTTAAGCCCATGACGATTGTAACGTCGTAGCACGGGAAATAATAGGACAAGTTAATCTGGCGAAACTGAAAGTGGAGACGTAACAGTTAGCGTGGATGAGTAGGTATTCGTACAAGGAAGCTTTTTTAGATTTGGGATTTACTTCTATCAATATTCATGGTGCTGCAAAGCCACAATGTGTGTTGTGTTATGCAGTGTTGTCGAACGAATCGACCTCGTTAAGCCTGCAGACTCCTGTGCGGCGACTTGGCCTCGGAATCGCAGTCCATCACATTAATACATTTTTTATGATCGAGTGTGGGTCGTGAGTTCATAAAACTCTGTTTTGGGTCGCGGTCAAAAAAGTTTGAGAACCATTGTCCTAGAATAATGATTCCTAAATGTAGTGCTCGTTTGACAGTTCTTTAGTGTAGTGACGAAGAGAGGATCTCCCCCCCCCCCCCCCCCCCCCCCCCCCCCCCCCCCCCCCCCCCCCCCCCCGCGGGCCACATCAGGCCCGTTGGCTGTCCCTGTCCGTCCCGCGTGAGGTTTAGGTAAATTAAAACATCAATCCAATATAACTTAAATCTGTTTATGCTGCGCATGAAATACGGCAATTTTGCTGTTACTTTAAAAAAACATTTGTTATATATGATTTAGTAGTGATACACGTGCGTTGGCGAACAGCTACGTGTGATGCTGGTCACCCCCCCCCCCAGCGGGGATGGGAAAAACACAAAAATCTGATTTTTACAAACTGGAAAACTTAAACTTTGGGTTTTAACATTTCAGAGTAAAATTGCAAGCTAAATTGCTATTTTTCATGTGAATTTGCCCGCTTATTTTGTTATCGTTGGCTTGGCCCTCGGACATAAGTCAGGTTTCTTATGTGGCCCGTTTTAAAAATTAATTGCCCACCCCTGATCTACAGTATCCATTGTGTTCTAAGAATTTTTAAAAGTTCTGCACGAAAGTTGGTTTACGAAGCAACTGCTTCTTTAATGCACGAAAAATAGTCTACCTCGAAAATGCGTAAGTCGTAACAAAGAAAATTAGAAGTTGAATGACCCAACTTGTTTGTATTTTTTCGTGCAGCAACTGTTAATGATTTTTTTCTCTGAAAATTCAACGCGTCTGTGACGTTTCAATGCGCTGATTAGGAGGAAACTGTAACAATGTGAGCAGAAATGTAATTTTTAAATTAAAAGGAACGAATACATGAATTGTCGACCTACGCTTTTTACAATACACAGCATTATATAGTTAATGAAACGGTTTTCAAAATGGGGTCCATGGTACCTTAGGGGTAATGCAATTTTGTCGAAACCACCAAGACCAAATAAGTGTAATTAAAATAGGAATTGAAAATTGATATTCTCAAATGCTGGGCAATGCTTTGTAATACATCACAATAAACAAAACACCCAATTGTTCGCGCACTATTCTACTGTTTTTATCTTGTCTCTGATATCCTAAACAGCATTGGTTTTGCAAAACATATACACAGCTTCATGGACCGCGAGTTCTCGAAATAATAGTAAAGGTGGCCGTTGAGAAAATATGAAAATGTTTGAAAACCACAGAGCAATTGTGTGTAAATCTGCATGGTCCTATTGAAGCTTGTGTCAATAGGCCTGTACTGCCCTTTGATACCTTGTTGCGATTTTAGCGATTTCATTTTTACCTGCACTGACTTAAGTTTCAGTTGCAAAGGCAGATTTACTGAGTTGTATTGGACCTATGTCTGAAAAATGCAACCTTCTTTTGCAATGCATATTACAAAACGTGTGCTGAGAACAAAAAATCAAGAGTTTAACGACTTAAATCGATTTGTCTAATACTATGCGTATTTTCAATAAGTTATGTTTGTATGATGGTACGTATATAACCGATGAGGCGCGAACGCAGTTCAGCGGACTAAACAAACGACCGTCAAACGTGCGTTATACTCTATAGCAGTGGTTCCCAACCTTTTTTTAACGCGACCCAAATACTTACCAAAATTTAGTTTTGTGAATTCTCGCGACCCATGGACATGTTATTTTAGTTGTATTTTTGTCTGTAAGTTAGGAAAGTTGTTTGAAAAAAATACTGCGCCAGTTTAGCAAATCAATAACCTTATAACGAACGAACGCTGTTGTTTTTACGACCAAACATTTCCATTTATTCCGAACTTGGAGCTGAATCGAGGCATTATTTGCCAGACAACGCTCTACTGTGAGCTAACACACTTTATGACGTCACAAACAGTTTTAAACATTATCACGACAAGTTGTGATGAATTAGGTTATTGTTGGGCAACAATTTAAAGCCCTGAGTAATATAAAAGTAACGCTACGCGGCGTCAAAAAGTAGATGCTGTAGGCTAATTGTCACTAAAACAAGCGACCCAATAGAATGTTCAGGAGACCCAACTTTGGGTCGCGACCCATAGGTTGGGAACCACTGCTCTATAGTACTATCATGTGCCGTATAGCACAGCGATTAAAGTGTAGTGCGACCGTGGTGTAGAAAGCAATGTCTTGATGATTTAAAGTTTTCTTGTTGCTATCAAAGTCGTGCACAACTGCCAGCAAAAAAAAACGCGGCCTAAAGATTGCAATAAAAGGTAATAAAATATGTAGAGGCGCCGCTTCAACTCTTCGTTGTTGGCCAATCTCCAGTTTCAGCGACGGCGCGCCGATTGAAGANTTCAACTCTTCGTTGTTGGCCAATCTCCAGTTTCAGCGACGGCGCGCCGATTGAAGAGACCACACAACGTACTATTAACCGCAAAACGCAAAGTAATTGTAAAACGGTTTTTACATGCTACTCGCAATTGAACACAAGACTTACACAGGTTTTTTTACTCTTGTGTTTAGGGCAGTGTCGACTTTGGATCCAACTTTTATATGAAAAATATCATTTTTGCTCTGAAGCAGCGAAAAACGCCCATGCTTGTTTGTATTGTTTGGCAAACTTTAATGACAATTTAGCAGTTATGAAATGTTCAAACAGAATCCAGGAGTAGTCGCGTAACTTGATTTGTGTGTTTACAATGCTCTGTGTGAGAGACAATGTGTACTAATAGGTCCCCAATACGTACAACAGCGTGCTGATAGCAGGGAAACCTGTAGCAATGCATGAAAATGCGATTTTCAAATGGAAACGAACGGGTGCATGAAAGGTATGCAAGCAAGTATGACCATAGAGTTCATAATTTATAAAAGAGTTAATTTAATGCTCCCTTGCGCACGTATTTCTCCAGTCTACAGTGTCGTGGATTTAGTGTGACTGATATATAAGTTATTTTGTTGTGTGCAAATAATATTTGTAAATTTTGTTCACGCGTGGATTTGATCGCATATGTTCTGAAATTGCAGACACTTTTACAAGTCTGTTTCGATAATTTGTCAAACAACAGAAATTTAATTAGTTAAAAGTTCATTGACCCAAACAGCTCTACCACCTACTATCAGTGTTTGCCAAAACTCTTATGATCGCATGGTACGCGTATGACCAAGTGTTTGTAGATACTTATATGGGGTAAACACCATTGATTTTCCCGCAGTATAAAATTCTACCTACACATCACCTGACGCGATACGAGGCTAAAGTTCGTTGCCTTTGTAACTTATTAATTTGCCTTGTCATGTAGCCATAAGCATCACCTTTTCGGGTAGGAGTGTTCAAGGTCAAAAGATCAAATGTGATGCACATGAGTAACCCGTGTTACGTGCGAGATATGTTTTTGAAATGGCGTTTCTACTCTCATGATAAGCAATTAATTTGCCCATTTTCAAGCAATTTAAGGAAAAGGAGTCTGCTTTTGGGTTTGTCATCATTGAATCCATTGTTTTCGTCGAAATATATTCGAAAGATCATTGCTGTGGCAAAATTCCATTTCTGTGTGAAGAACAGAAAAACCACAAAATTTCCCAAGTGTTTAATTGCTCGCGCATTTGTAGCTAGTTCCCGACAACAAACAAAAGTAATTGACCATTTATAACTTGATTTGCGTAGCGATTAACTGTAGCATGCAACTGGCTGACTAAGTTTGCAATTAACGATTCGCGTTTCTACTTGGTTCGGACCGCATTTAGATCCGCTTACAACTCTTTTGTCACCGTTGCCCGAATTTCAACAAAGTATTAGTGTGAACCTGCGTAGGGAGGTTGATCAATTTTATTACAGATTTTCAAACGTCCATTTTATGACTTTGGTGTAACAGACAATAAATATTTAGATAAACACTTGTAGTTCTACAGTACGACTCGGCTATATGGCCCAACTAAAAATGTGAAACAAGCACTCTTTAATAGCCTGTTTTCAAACACATGTTACCGAAGCTCGTAAAATAAGTCTTGTTTTTTTTATGTTTACAACGAGTTGTTAACATACATTTATGTTTCAATAAGGTAAACAAAGCTACTCGCGTAGTTTTTCTACTTAACACAAACATTTCCATTCTCAGCACTTCTTCCTTTCGCGTTCTTTACTTGCGCTTATCGCTGTATAAATAGACCTGGTTAACAAACTGCTAACACTTGTGTGAAAGGTGTTGCGTGAAACGTACTGCTGAAAAATAAGGCAAGCATTTTGAGATTGAACTCACGTTTAGAAAACATGCTTTGATTGTAGATTAGCTTTTATGTATAACCACAGACTTAAAATTTATTGATTTTGGTCTACGAACATATTTTGTTGAAAATACTTTAATTAGATCTAATCTTAAAAACATAATTATGTTGCGTATCATTAAAAAATTGTGTCGTCGTATAACTTTATTGTATTGCCGTTCATATAACCAGTTCATATTGCACCTGCGGCTGTTAGTATGTCGCTGTGCCAAGTGTTAAGTCCATGCATCATGTGTCCACTCATGTTACAAAAAAGGAGTGGTCATTTGACGAAAACAGTGTACATTGAAGTGTTTCTGACTATAAGACAAAATATTATCAAAAAAACAGGCGCAAGTTTACTTCAGACAGAAGTAGTTTGCAATCAAATAGACTCATACAGTTCAGGCGTGGTCAACGCGTAGCGCGTAGGATAATTCGAAGCTTTTCATGAAGCGCGGAGATAGAGAAAACCGACCCTTCTTGTCGTGTAGTGATATAAAATTCATTTGTTTCTTTCGACACTAATGCTTATCGGTATATCCGTGGACGCCTGATATGTTTCTTCCCCTTTAAACTATGGTTATAAACCGATTGTTTGTGTGTCACGTCTGATTTAAAAATACAACTACACTAGCAGAGGCTCGGCTACCACTAAATTTTACAAGGGCATTTATTAGTTACAATAAGATGTCGAAAGGAGCAGAAAAACTCATCCACAACTTTCCTGTATTCTTTGGTAAAGCTAGTTAGGCTGTTATAATACGTTACAGAAAATCTTTGTATTTTGCTTGGATGCTCGAATGTCGACATGTGTCGCTTTATTTGTTTTTTTGAACTATCAGTTACTGTTGATGCTTAATAGTGGTGCATAAACTTTTTTACTTGGTACGCATACGACCAATTGGGCGTTGAACGAAACTAAGTGAAAGAAACAAACGACCATTAAACGTACATTCATAACGGCCACTCTGCTACTTTCATCATGCGGTAACACAAGGATTAAAGATCGTTGCATACTTATAGTGTTTAAAGCAATGCCTAGAATCTAGGCCCTAGATCAAGGCCAACCTTTTGAAACCTGAGGAAAATTACCAATTCGCTCGGGGGCTACCAGCTCAAAATATGATTAATAAGCATGTTGATAGAAGGCATGTTGTGTGGGTTGCATATAATAAATAAAGTTTTGAAAAAAGCAAGGTAATTGTGAACCTCTGTCTACAACAGACAGGGGTCTCATACTTTAAACAGCAACTTGAACCGGAACTTAGTCCGAACGGGTTGAGCCGTTTCATTTATTATACCTAAACCAAATCCGAACCGAAAATTACGATTTCATAAAAAACCCGACCTGAACGAACCGGTAATAATGCAGCTTGTATTACTTTTTGTAATCGCCACCACAAAATTTATTGATTTTAAACAATATACTAAAGAATACATAAGATAGCGGCTGTAGGCCATAGGGCGTTTCTAAAATGATGAATTATAATGTGACGCGCAGTGCCCAGCCAAAATTCTTTTTGAGTTGGATAACGTCGTGTTAGTAAAAATTTAATGACTAGCATTAAAATTGATCAAAACGGAATTTAAACCGGTTTAAAAACCCAATTTGAAAATAGTTTATTTTAAAAACCTGAGCTAAACCCAACCCTTAGAAACAATAAATAGTAAACTTTAACCCATATAATAAACGGTTTGAATCCCTGCTGTTTTAAAGCAGAAATAATTCTGAAAATAAATCGAATGCCACACGGTAAAAAGTTTTCTTACAGTGATCAATAAAACTATACCCAAAATAAATTCAGAACTGTTACATTTATGCCACTTACTGCATAAAAATTTGTCAAAAAAGAGTATTTAACAGAAGTACAACAAAGTCAAAAGTAGTTTTTAGTAATGTTATTGCTGACTTTAAAAATAATTGCACACAGTGATGCAACAATGGAAAAACAATACATCACAATTTCTAATCAAAAATGACCGTTCAGTCGTGAGCAGTGCTTATTAACACTAAACGAAAATGTGAGTCATTGGTTCATTTGGTTGGGTTGTCGGTGAAGTAGTTTACAAAATATTTCGATAACTCAGTACCGTTATTAATTTGCCTATTTCGAATGCCGAAAATATCAGTTTACGCTTAATTTTTGTGTCGTTTAAAAAAGCACTGCTGTCAAACTTTGCACACGATTTGGTAATTTACGCATTTAAATTACAGTATCGCATCTAGTCGCTTGTCGGGCTTCTTACTTGGCACCTAGAAAACACAATTTTCCATTTCAAATGCTTATTGGGCCCCAAAACCTCATGGAGGACCGCATGTGATACCTATGACGAAATAGTCTGTCATGATTGTGGCAAAATGCTATGTTGGGAGCTAATTGCTCATGGTAGATAAACGTGTTGCAGTACTTTTATTAGAATGTTTACAACGCCCAGCATTTGTGCAAACTGTGGGAGTAACTGGCTACTGTTATGACCAGTCCCGCGGCCGACCGGAAAGGACCCAAAAATGATTGCCAACACAACTTTAAACTGCAAACAGTGCTTTTTCTTCTCTACTTGTTTATCACAGAATCAATTCTGTAATAAAACTAGCATCGCGTTTACAATTTGACTAGTATAAGCACTATTAGCCTACTTGTCCATCGCAAAAAAATGTAATTCGTTTGTAGGCCAGCAACGTCGACCGAAGCAACCTAAAAATTCACATGGCCAAGATTACAAGGAAACCCAACTACCGTTTTGCAGCAATACCACCGTTTGTCTGGTAGTAAAACTGTTTTTTTTTGTGAGAAGCGTAATGGCGTTACAAATGATACAAAAAATGATCGGTTAAATAGGTCGAATTTATTTGGCAAACTGCCGAATATTCGGTTTAGGTCTTAATCCAAATTTGTCCGTTCGGTACATAGCTGTTTTTAGAATGCTCGGTTATGCAAGAAATTTCAATGTTAGTTTTACGCACTTCAACATTTGAAATTGTGTACTTTGTGCATTGTCTGAAATCCAATTTGTGTGTAAGTTAAACAATATGCTAATAACAAAGGGGTAAATTATAGCATTCTTTTAAAAATTGTGAAAGGATACATAAAAAAAATGCACATGCGTTTTTTTTATTATATATATCATGCATGTAGTTGTACAACAGATGAGAATAGGGCCTGTGCTCATAATATAACAATGTCGTGGACTTAGTGAGCTTTTAACCAAATTTTTTTTCGGTTGTGTGCTAATGATGTATATAAATTTCGTTTTACGCAACAGTGGATCTGATGGTTTTTGTGCAGAATTGCAAATGCTTCTTCAATGCGGAGAAAAGTTGATTTGAAAATTTGTTTCGTCACACAAGAAAAGTTTAATGAGTTGAAAGTTCAAAGACCCAAACAGCTGTACCACACACTATTAGTGATTGCCAAACTCTTATGTTTGCATGGTACGGATTAAAGGGCGATTTTACGTAAATTTTAATAGTGTTACCCACCCATAATGCGATACGAAAGTCCAAAAAGTTCGTTGCATTTGTAATTAACATATCGGTTTGCTCGCGGAGCTGCAAGTACCGTCTTTTGTGGCAGGGGTGTTCAACCCAAGATCTGAAGTTCATATGTGGTACATAAAGGTTTCGTTTGAACCACGACACATATTTTTAAAATAACGTTTTTACTTTTATCATTGGCAACAAATTTATCGATTCTCGAGCAGTTCTGAAAAAAATTGTTTTGACTTTCAACTGACGAATCCCTTTTTCTCACAAAATTGCGTTTTATCCACATGAGTGATTTAAAAGAACCTTGTTTTTCGTGAGGAACAAAAAGCTTTTGTGAAAAAAGAGAATATTTTATGCCTCGCGCGTTTGCAGCACATTTCCGGCAAGAAACGAATGTAGTTTGATGTTGGTCACTTCATATAACTTGAATCGCATAGCGATTAACATTATTTGTAGCAACTGGCTGACTAAGTTGGCAATAAACAAGAATAATGATTTATGCTTGTATTTTAAATTTGCTCAGGGCTCAGGTCCGCTTACAGCTCTGATATAGTCAATGCCCCAATGAAACATTGATGTCTGTACCATGATATTTGAACACAGAAAAGGACAGCTTACTTGTTTCGTAAATTAATCACCGAGGAGACTTCAAAGACTTGTCAGAGACTGGCTATGTTTGCAGAAAGAGACACGCGTAGGACCAAATGTTTGTCTTATATCAAGGACGAACAAAGGGCGACGATTTTCGACGATAAATTGTCAAACACACGACGCGAAACAAAGGGGCAAAGTTTGTTGCCTGCGCCATTTAACATATTGCTATGTCACGTAGTAATAAGCCGCATGTTATTTGTAACGTTGTGTGCAAATAACATTCATGAATTTCGTTCCACGCGAATGTGTACACATGATGTGATACGAAAGTCCAAAGTTTGTTGCTTTTGTAACGAGTCAATTGGCAATGACACGTAGTCACAAGCGTTATCGTTTAGGGCAGGGGTCACCAAACTGTGACCCGCGGACGGGGATCCGGCGACCAAATTTTTGGTTTGCCAAATCGTATTAATAAACTTGTAACATTCAAAAATTAATCTTGTAACATTCAAAAATTAATCCAATCTTAAGCGATTTTTGAGCAATTTATGAAATAATTCTTTTAACTTTCAACCCACTAATACTTTTTTCACAGAACATATTGTTTTATTGAAAGATTAGTGATTTTATACAACTCCATTTTTCGTGAGAAACAAAAAAGTTTTATGAAAAAAAAGAGTTTTTTGCCTCGCGTGTTTTCGGCAAGCAACGAAAGTAGTTCGTTGTTAGTCACGTCATTTATAACTTGATTCGCTTAGCGATTAACATTATCTGCAGCAACTGTCTGACTTAGTTTGTATTAAACAAGAACAATGATTCGTGCTTGTACTTTTGGATTTGCTTTGGGTTCGTGCCCGCTTACAACTGTTATATATAGTCAATGCCCAAATGAAACATTGTCATTATTACTAGCTGGTTGAGCTCGCGCACTATATCGACAAACAGAAAATCATTTCACGTTACAAACAATAAATGTTGGTTGCTGCATCTGTCGTTCGATAGTATGTAACATTGTGACGCAACAAAAACCAGCAATGTAGAAAACTGGTTGATCTTATAAATCAGTGGTTCTCAACCGCGGCCCTCAACACACATTTAGAAAAAAATCAAGGCAGTCGATATCGGTACCATCAAAAAAGAATATGGCCACATCAGATTTGGATAGACTACATTACGAACTTAGGCTTAATCGCTACTAGGGGACAGCTCGATGTACCAACGGTTTGAAAAGGAATCCACCCAAGACGCCCGACCAATCCATCAAATTTCGGACATTAGTGCCACTTCATCGTTTTGCAACGGACGCTACTCTTTTCGGATGGCCTTTGTTATAATATAGTTATTTTTCATGGTATCACGCTGTTCTTGCGCCTTTCGCTTGTTGCTTGCATTCGTCATTCATTGCTCTGAAGAAGTCCTACCGTTCTGGTGGACGAAACGTCAGCGAAAATAACAGTTATGGATTGAAACAACTAGTATTTTTGTTTAACATTACACCAGCTGAACGACATTTTTGTTAAATATGCAACCTGGTGGACGAAAACGCCTGTACAGCATTTTCTGTTTGTCTTACATCAAGGACGAACAAAGAGCGACTATTTTCAACGATAAAAAATTACCACTTCACATTGCCAAACACATGACGCGAAACAAAGAGGCAAAGTACGTTATCGTCGCTATAAAACACATTGCTACGTCATGCAGACTACCACTACCAGTAACAAGTAGCATGTTATTGCCAATAAACCCTTTTTTTGGCGAGTGACCCCTGTTCTACCCGAACAGTAGTCGATATATTTAGGCGCTTCATAGACATTAAGTCGTGAAATTCAAATTAACTAAGCTCTGCAGGTTGAGCAAACGACACGGGAATAGTTACACTCTCGACCAGGTTTTGTGCACTTAATTTCCGCAGGCATTTCTTCCTAAACTAAGTATGTATTTCTTGTAGGGGTGGGCCTAGCCGAGCCAGAATCCGAGTACTGGGTACCGAGCATTGCTGTAACCCCCCCCCCCGGTGCTCGGCCGAGCAGTTGCACAAACTGACCCGAGCATCAAACTTGTATATCGTGCTGACAAAAATCCCTGCATGGTGAAAAATGGGTACTTCTGGTGCCTGTACAGTGGGCAGCATTACAAGTGAACAATGCATCATGTGGTTTGACACTAAATTTGGCTACATATGCATACATGTAAGTTCCACCCGATCCGTCAGCAAGTTCTCGATTAGAAGCGCTTGTGGGATGCAAAAATCCCCGTTTAATATCGGGCTGTGTTATAATTTTAGAACATGTGTTACAATAACACAGCCCGATTTTATCGACAATGGTAGTGAAGCATTAAATTTATTTTTTATTGAAAAATATTAAATTTTCTGTGGAAATAATCGCAGGTGAAATGGATTTTACATGAAATTGGCAGTTAAATGTGAAATGTTATGACAAAAGCAAACGCATTTTAAGCAGTGAAATAGCAGCAGTACCAGATTCTTCTCGATTGTAAACTGCAAAAAAACAAAATGGGCCAAGGTTGTTGCATCTAATAGGCATCCATGTTCTGATAACAAATGGAGTAATGAAAAGTGACAGTTCAGGGCTGGGGAAGCATTTCTAGTGCTTCATGAAGCAAACTAAGGCCCAGCACACTATCAAATGAAGGACTTGGGACATTGGATTCAGAAAGCAATGATACATGGCAAGTGGTTGTCAATTGTTATGATATGCTTGGCATTCTCAACTGTTTCTATTATTTTAGCAGATCGTATTTTGTTAATTGTTTTAGGCATGTTTAAAAATGTGGTAGCTTATCTCTAGTGTGATCCTGGTTTTGTAAAAATTGGCTTTCATTTCGAGCATTTTTGAGTAGACTCCTACTTGTCCCCAAAATAAAGAGGCGCTCATCATCACTATATGTTGAGGTTGTATTCTACATACGCTATAAGAAATACATGCTACGAAATCGACAGCACTAGCGGCCGTGCCCTGCGCACGCGTATAATGTACGCCTTGTTTTTGATGTACTTCTTAGAAGTTAAAGATATTTGGTATGTGTTTACTAGATGTATTTTAGAGTTGACCTGTGAAAACCATTTTCATTTACTTTAAACCGTTTGTGATCTGGAGCCTGTACATGCTACAAGGGTCGTCAGCGCATAAAATTATTTTAAAGCGGTCATGCCCTTCGTTCGCTTATGATGTACGCCTCTCATTTATGATGTGGTGGTTAGATTCTAAAGATATTTGGTATGCGTTTACTAGATGTATTTTAGAGTTGACCTGTGAAAAACGTTTTCATTTAACTTAAACCGTTTGTGATCTGGAGCCTGTATATGCTACAAGGGTCGTCAGCGCATGAAATTATTTTAAAGCGGTCATGCCCTTCGTTCGCTTATGATGTACGCCTCTCATTTATGATATGGTGGTCAGATTCTAAACATATTTTGTATGCGTTTACTAGATGTATTTTAGAGTTGACCTATGAAAACCGTTTTTGTCTACATCAAGCCCGTTGTTTTAAACCAGTTAAGAATAGTACTTAAACTGATGAAATAACAAATGCACAGTTAAGGACAACATTTTATTAATGAAAAAAATGAAGCACCTCCTAAACCCAATTTCCACATAATAACATACTCATATTGGGTGCCATAGTTATATGAAAGAAGAAATAAATGTGAAGAGGATAAATAATTAGAAGATTGATTTATCAAGCAAAAACCTGCATTTACAATGAGTACACTAAAAACGGGTCATCAAGTAAACAGACTGACAAACAAAAAAGGTAAAACAACATTGCACAGCTAAAAATGCAATGTGTTGCGAGTTACTGAAATAAAATTAAACCAGCTATCATGTGAAACATATAGTTGTTTTAAACAATCCTGGCAAACAAGCTATCATAGAGATTACGGTTCAAAAATAAAGGTTTTTCATTCCTGTCTAATGAATCACTTTTACTGA
>QLIY01002646.1:0-17444 GCA_003260075.1 Phallusia mammillata | reverse complement strand
TTTTTTCGTTTCGCTGTGTCGGGTGTGAATTTTAGGTAGAAATGATTCTTAGATCAGGCAGCCAGCAGTTGTCCAAGTCACATTTTTTGACTTTATCCCACATTTTTTCAACCTCTATTCATAGGTTGACTCAATTTTATGCACTAAAACTCCCCCTTTCCAGTAATTATTGCTTTCAATAAATAACGCATGGGTTCAGTATTTTTTTTACCCATTGGCCCAAAAAATCTCCACCTTTTTGGGAGATGTCATACATTTCTGGCCCTCAAATCCGAACAGGCCTACCATTTTTTTGGCGGTTATGGCAGACACATATGTCTTTCCCAACATAAGCCACTTTTTGCCTCAATCGGCTATAAACCGAGTTATTGATATTTCCTACCATTTCGAAGTCTTTCCAGGGGGCGACATCTTTATGGGTCGGTCGTCACTTGTCGAGGCGGGGTGGGGCCTCTTCAACAAAGTCACCTAACGATTTATTTCCATCAATCCAACACTTCGTCCACTTTTCCATCTTTCCGGCTATTTTATATGCCACCATTTTAACGAGCCACAGCTTTGCATAAACCTATACTTGCCCAGCTATTTTTTGCACTTTTCCACCACCCAGACATTTTTTGTCCTCCCAACATGTCTTCGGCCTATTACGAACGCTTTGTGGATACTTCATTACCCCTTAAACGAACAATTGGCCCAATTTTGGCCTTTTCCACACACCATGCATACTTGTCATCATACCCCCACAATGCTTTGTAACCGTCTTCACCCCACATCCAACGTTTTTGGAAGTCTATGTTATCCACAACCCAATTTGCACATGAAGCCTTTAAGTACTGCTAAAAAAACGTATGGTGACGTGGGGATGCAATATTCCAACGCCTCTTTGAATTGTACTGTGCTACTCTTACTGATGACCGTTCAATTGTTTGAACATGGAGGTTTTCCATACACGTATCAACGCTTCGTCGCAACGTACTGACTCCCCCCCCCCCCCCCCCCCCCCCCCCCCCCCCCCCCCCCCCCCCCCCCCCCCCCCCCCCCCCCCCCCCCCAATAAATTATATTTTTAACTACAATGTGTGATTTCAACTAACTTAGTGTGAGCCTTAATGAAAAGAACTGCAACAGAAATCTGATGTTCATACACGTAGCTAATAATGCGTCAACTTGAAAAGAAATGCACGACCCTATTAAATGGGTTTTACCCCAAAGCGTGAGTTTAGCTGAACCCACCACGGGTTTAAATTGCGAGACCATGCAGTTAATTGGAGTCACGTGATGACCTTAATTGGAGTCACGTGATCTCATTTTCAAAAATTTCTAGACTCAGTTTTTGTTTCAAAATTGCATGCTCTTGCCGCAGGCATTTGGCCTTAATAGGAGTTCAAACCACCTCATTTTCAAAAATTTCGAGACCGTAGAGTTTCTGTTTCAAAATTCCAAGCTCTTGCCGCAGGCATTTGACCTTAATTGGAGTCACGTGACCTCATTGTCAAAAATTTCGAGACTGTACATCTTCTTTTTTAAAATTCCAAGCTCTTGTCGCTGGCATTTGACCTTAATTGGAGTCACGTGACCTCATTTTCAAAAATTTCGCGACCGTACAGTTTCTGTTTCAAAATTCCAAGCCCTTGCGGCAGGCAATTGACCTTAATTGGAGTCACGTGAAATTATTTTCAAAAATTTCGTGACTGTACAGTTTCTGTTTCAAAATTCCAAGCTCTTGCCGCAGGCAATTGACCTTAATTGGAGTCACGTGATCTCATATTCAAAAATTTGGTGACTGCACAGTTTCTGCTTCAAAATCATTAGCTCTTGCGGCAGGCAATTGACCTTAATTGGATATCACGTGACCTCATTTTCAAACATTTCGAGACTTGGTCTCCAGCTGATAACTGTAGGCTACCTTAACTACGTACACGTCACTCATTATATGAAAAGTAATTGATTTATTGTCGCAAATGAAACGAGTGACACGGATGGATACATAGTGACTGGAACCTTTGTAAAAAAGGATGTGAAGTTGACCGACGTAAGCACAATGGCAAAGTCTATGTCACATCCGGACATTAAAGAGTTTGCAAAACACCCGTAGAGGTGGTTGAACTCGGTGTAATCAGTCTTTGAGAAAGCAAAACAAGTGTATAAGCGAATAAAAATATCTGAAATTCTCCTTTTGAGAGGAAAACGGGGCAAAAATGGACAAAACATGACCAACCGGCGTGTGGAGAGGGAAAGAGGTGTTGAATGCACCCGAAAACTGACTCTGATGAGACTTATTAGTGTGTTTCGATGGAGCAAGAAGTGTAGCAAAGCCAAAAAGTTGCTGTTGTGGGTCTTGTTTTGAAAACACAAAAACCCTGTCAGTTTGGATTGCGATTTGAGGGCAAACTGTTTAGAAACAGGTGAATACCAGGGCATGACCTTGGTTTTGTTAATAAAAAACTCCCTTTGAGTTTAATGTAGAGGCCCTTCCCCGCCTCAACGAGTGACGACCGACCGATGGAATATGTCGTCTCCTGTTCCAAAGAGCGGCGCTTGCTTGAAAGTGACAAGTAGCCGGTAGAAACAGATTTGGGCATATCGTTGATTTTGATGGCGAAAAATGGATTGAATCTGTGAGGGCGGTCGTAGTGTATTCGAAAGTGAACTTAGGGTTAAAAAAATAATTGGCTCAAAAGCGTGAACGCCAATTTTTTTTTGAGGGGGGGGGTATAAAAACTGAATAGCTTGGATAAAAGGGGGGAGTACCACGTAAACTGGCTGGTACTTAGACCTACGTTTCGCTTTATGGGCGATAAGTTGGGAAAAAGTATAGGAATATGACAAAAATGTGGGTCTTTATAAGTGCATAAAAAAATCGTAAATTATGGGTAAAAATCAAAATCCGTAATTTGGACAACTGCTGGCTGCGGGGGGGGGGTGATGGCGAAAAATGGATTGAATCTGTGAGGGCGGTCGTAGTGTATTCGAAAGTGAACTTAGGGTTAAAAAAATAATTGGCTCAAAAGCGTGAACGCCAATTTTTTTTTGAGGGGGGGGGTATAAAAACTGAATAGCTTGGATAAAAGGGGGGAGTACCACGTAAACTGGCTGGTACTTAGACCTACGTTTCGCTTTATGGGCGATAAGTTGGGAAAAAGTATAGGAATATGACAAAAATGTGGGTCTTTATAAGTGCATAAAAAAATCGTAAATTATGGGTAAAAATCAAAATCCGTAATTTGGACAACTGCTGGCTGCCTGATCTAAGAAACATTTCTGCCTAAAATGACACAGGACACGGCGAAACGAAAAATCAACAAACACAACACAATAAAATGTAGAAATGATGTGTGAAGAAAGAAGAAGCAAGAAATCTGCAAAACAAAATATTTGGTTTATTTGAGTATAAGTTGGTTAAGATTTAGTAATGTTTTGTATCAAAAATTCATGAACACATTGTCTTTTTATTTGTTCATTGCAAATCTGTAAGAGATAAGTAATGCTTGATGTCTAAATTAAGTTTATGACTTACACATAAATGACTTTTGACAAAGTGACAGCAAGTTTTTTGCTGCATTACATGCTTTTGAATTGCCATAACAACTAGATATTTAAAGCATCACAAAATCTAAAACTGTGTTTACTTCATTATTATTGTTTTCAAATAGTCTTTGTTTCAGTTAATTTTGGGAAAATAATCTTTTACAAATAAATAAAAAAGATTTCCTGCAGGATTTAGAGACTGCCAAACTTAAATTGCACTAAAGATATGTAATAAGCTCAAACTTACTTGTGAGTCATTGTCATGAAAGTTTGTTAACAAGGTCACATTCTGCAAAATAAAAGAAATTCAATAAAAACACAACATCTTAACAAAATATTTGCAAATGGCATCAGAGGAAAGAAGGGATATAATGTTATCAGTTATGGCATAAAATGGTATTGTACACTAAAGCAGGCCTGAACAGCTTGAAACGATACCGGCGTAACAGCAGACAAAACTTTGTAGCGGGTCACATGCTAGTGTTCTTTTTATATAATGTAACTGTTAAATGAAGATTATCATCAATATAGTAAAAAAACATTCAAGGATCGAACTACAATATCTCATTTTGTTTTTGCAATCAAAATTAAACAACCAAACATTTTCAAAATATCACCCAGGTATCATTAAAGGAGACATATGTTGTGCAGGCCTACACTATTTGCCTAAGTTGAAAAGGGGGGGGGGGGGGGGGGGGGGGGGGGGGGGGGGGGGGGGGGGGGGGGGTAGGACGCCATGTTGCGCCATGTTGAAGCTAAGCCTTAGGCATAACAGAATGACCCTAAACTAAGTTTGTTTCACAAACATTATACATAGACTTGCAGACTCTTGATGTTGAGGGTTAAAAGTCAACAACTATTTGACTTGGACAGGAGCCTGGAACTTTATTACCAGTGTCAAATCCAGAGGAGGTAGGATTTGAGGGGCTGATTTGCATTATTAGAAAAGTACCAGCTGCCCCTATTAAGGACATATAAGGTTCAAAGCTTTGATATTAGAGTATTATGGGACACATATTGATTTTTATCAAAATAGTTTTTCTTCTTCTTTTTTGCACATATGGCAGACATTGCTAAGTAGATGTACATCCCACTTTGTTTGTGTTGAAAACTCTAGTATTTACCCACTAGCCCCCTAAATTGATAATGTAATTGCTTATTAGTTGTCACCAATATTCGATCTTTTAGAATATGTTTAAATTTTTAAAATACACCCAATTGGAAACTGCAATCTTCTTTAAACAACTCTAGTGTATTGGTGACTTTAAATGGTAGTAGTTTTTGTTGATTTTTACATTATTAGGGGAGGTAAACTGCTGGGTCATACAGGGTCAAAGGGTTCTACTTATAATGACTAGCAAAGCAATTTTTTCTTGCAAAACAGTGTCAGACAAAAAACACAGATTAATAAATTTTGATTAGCAGCGCATTTTGAAATGCAAAACATTAAAAAGGAACATGTATTTGTGTGATGTTGAATTGTTTTGAGACACACATTTATGTCTCATCAACCAAACACATTTGCAACTGTTTTGAAACTTTAGATCAACTGCAGATAACAAAGTAAGAGGGCATTAGCTTAAGTCATTAATACTTGTATTAACTTTTAAATGGGTAAATGCCAAGCCTACAAGGGTGTGGCCTAGCACATTATGCTATGGTACATGTGTTATAACTTACTATACAATGTTAATGTATTCCCTATGCATGTTTTATGTTTGGTCCTATACTAGCCCATAATTAGTATAACTTTGATTTATTTTACATGGGTCTCCAAAAATGCAAAGTAGTACATCAAGCATTTCCAGATATTCAAGATATAACCTAAAAGTCAAACATAAGGTTTTGAACTGTGCCTTAAATAATACAAACATTTAAACAACAAACGTTCTAAATCTCATGCAATTCAGACATATTGTTAAAAATTCAGCCATTTTCGGGTTGTGGGGAAAATATAGGGGTTTGGGGTGAAACATTTAGCAGTCGAAAACAACAAAGTGAACAAACTGTCTGTGTTTCATTTAATTTTAAAAAAAATCAGGGTTGCAGGGTAAAAAGCAAATAGACACTTAAAAATGGCACAAACAAACTGTTCAATTTTTAACCCAATTGGACATTGTTTAAAAAATACACCTATTTCATGGGCTAGTTGGGTAAATATAGCAACAGGGTGAAACACAACAATCAACACCTAAGATGGTAACACATTGTCTCCATTATGAAAAGATTCATAATAATAATCTATATTTTAAATAATGAAAGGTCATAACTGCACCGAAGGTAAGTGTAATTTAAGTGCTATACAACTTTGATAACAGTAAAATGTCTCTAACCAACAGCCAGAAATCGTTTTTTTTTTACTTTGCCAGTGTAATCATAGTCTATTCAACAATTTACAACATACGCTATTTGACATACCAACAGAATTGTTTCTGCAAGCAAAAAGAATTGGATCAACACACAAATGTTTAGGTCAATTGGTAAAATATAACAATATGGTGCGATTGTTTTTAGATTAAAAGTTAAAAGGAGGCTTAGCACATCTTTCCATTGGATATACACTACAAAGGTATCCTTGATACCTTTATATATATATATACAGTCCAATATCAACCAATGGTTTTTATATCCTTTCATTAATGGGGAGTTTCCTACCAAGAAAAGATGTAATTAATGTATTTTTGTGGTTATAAAGTCAAACACAGAATTGATATTCTATACAATCTATCCCATTTCATTTAAAGCAGATCTTGTCAAAAAACAGTTGCTTCCTTTTTCATCACATTTAGATATTGTTTACAAAACATTGAAACACAACAATTGAGAGCTCAAAATTCACAACATTAGGAGATGAGTGGGGTAAACATTGGGGTTACAAAGCTGAAACACAACAATCCAAAAGCAAATTCTACAAACTGTTTAAAGTTGGACCAATTCAGACATTGTTATAGAAATTTTGGGGATAGTGGATAAACATTAGGGCTGCAAGGTGACACAACAACAATTTTTACCTTTAAATTGGCATATTTTACTAACTGTTCAAATTTTATCCCACTCAGACATTATTTCACAAATCAACAATTTCATGTGGCTGTTGGGATAAATGATGGAGGCTGGAGCTACAAAGTCAATGACTTCAAATTGTTTAATCTATAAACTCTACAAAATTAAATTGCCCTTTATGCCATGACACATATATATTGCTGCACCTATATGACTGTATTTACTATCTGTGTATGTTTCATCCAAATCAAGGGGGGGGGGGGACCAATTCAGACATTGTTATAGAAATTTTGGGGATAGTGGATAAACATTAGGGCTGCAAGGTGACACAACAACAATTTTTACCTTTAAATTGGCATATTTTACTAACTGTTCAAATTTTATCCCACTCAGACATTATTTCACAAATCAACAATTTCATGTGGCTGTTGGGATAAATGGGGGGGGGGGTGGAAGGAAATGGACAAGCTTCAACAAAAACGAAGAAAGAGAGTGAAATCGAGATGCTCCTTCGGAGAAAGTGAAACCAATTAACAAAAACTTTCAAATTTCTTGACTATATTCAGTTTGTATCATCATAATGTCATCCCAATAATTACAGTACAAGTACTAAGAACATTAAGAAGCTAAAAAGATAAATCTTTAACCTCACTATTTGTTCTAAGTTCATCTTACAGTTAACATATTAAGCTGCAGTGAATGGCTGTTCAATGACCTTTTGACAAGTTTTCTGGCAAGCACAAACTTTCAGTTCTACAACAAACTTTTGCCCAATGCAGTGTGGTCCAACTTTATTTTGTTGAGCGCCATTAAAAATCGGTAACTTACTCTACGGACCAAGGTATGAATTTTTTCCAGGTACAACTTTTTCCTGGCACAAACATCAGGGTGACTATACAATGCACCTTTTATTTACCTTTACCTTGTTTTAGTATATATCAAGTAGCAACAGTTNACAGGCATTAAGCTAAAACGATAAATACTAGTAACTAAGAAGATATTGTGATTTACCTGTTCATTTTTTAATGTTACTTTGAAAAAGAACGAGGAAAAATATTCCCAATGAGACTTTAATCTCAAGGTTCAACCTTAATGTGAAACTTTTCAAAAACCTAGGTAGTGTTACATGCCCTGACATGCTGGGACGCCATGTTGAGGCTAAGTTTACTAGTGTCGAATCCAGAGGAGGTAGGATTTGGGGTGCTGATTTGCATTCTTGGAAAAGTACCAGCTGCACCCATTAAGGACACAAAAGGTTCAATGCTTTTGATATTAGAGTATTATGGGACACGTTGATTTTACTCAAATTTGTTTGTTTTTTTCTTGTTTTTTATACACATAGGACAGATTTAGTTTAGTAGATGTACACCCTACTTTGTTTGTGCTGAAACCCCCAGTATTTACCCCAACAGCCCCCTAAAATGGGTTATTTTCTTCCCAAAGTTTGCCCGACTCATTTTGCCATCAAATGTTTAATGGATTTGGCTAAAACTTATACAGATGGTAGATATATTTATGTAGATGTGCATCCCACTTTGTTTGTCTTGATATAATTAGCTGAAATTTTGACAGCTTGTCGAATTTATCATTCACAGGAGATGATTGTTGTAATTAACCTTAAAGCCTTAATTTTACCCCACTAGCCCCCTAAAATGAGTTAATTTTCTAATTTTTATTTAATTTAAATTTGGATCAATAGGACATACTACAAACAGTATCTGGAGTGAATCTGATTTGTATAGTTTGCAGTCTACGTTGTATTATTATTTAGGCCCTGTGCCAATCACTGTGTTTTACCTTACAACACCCGACTATTAATGGTCAGTGGTATGCGCATCTACATTACTATATCTACCATCTGTATAAGTTTCAGCCACATCCATCAAGCATTTGATGGCAAAACGAGTCGAAGAAACTTAGGGAAAGATACCAATTTTAGGGGGCTAGCTGGGTAAATACTGGGGTTATCAACAAAAACAAAGTGGTATGCACACCTACATAAATATATCTACCATCTGTGTAAATTTCAGCCAAATCCATCAAACATTTGATGGAAAAATGAGTCGGACAAACTTTGGGAAGAAAAAAAGAAGAAAGAAAAACAAACAAAAACAATTTGAGTAAAATCAATATGTGTCCCCTTCAGGGAAAGAAACAGTTGCTTTCTTTTTCATCACATTCAGATATTGTTTACAAAACGTTGAAACGCAACAATTGACATCTCAAAATTCACAACATTAGGAGATGAGTGGGGTAAACATTGGGGTAGCTGAAACACAACAGTCCAAAAGCAAATTCTACCAACTGTTTAAAGTTTGACCGATTCGGACATCGTTATACAAATTTTGGGGGCTAGTGGGGTAAACATTAGGGCTGCAAGGTGACACAACAACAATTTATACCTCAAATTGGCACATTTTTTTAACTGTTCAAATTTTATCCCACTCGGACATTATTTCACAAATCAACAATTTCATGTGGCTGTTGGGATAAATGATAGAGGCTGGAGTTACAAAGTCAAGCGTGTATAACTTCAAATTGTTCAATCTATGAACTCAACAAAATTAAATTGCCCTTTGGCACATATACATGGCTACACCAATATATGACTGTATTTACTATCTGTGTATGTTTTATCCAAATCAATCAAAGATTACAAGTTCAAAGTAAATGGACAAGCTTCAACAAAACAGAAGATAGAGAGTGAAATCGAGATTGCTCCTTTGGAGAAAGTGGACGCAATTAACCAAATTTAAAATTTCTTGACAATATTCAGTTTGCATCACAATAAAATCATCCCAATAATTACAGTACAAGTACTAAAAACATTAGGAAGCTAAAAAAGAAAGTTTTAACCTCACTATTCATGTTCTAAGTTCATCTTACAGTTAACATATTAAGCTGCAGTGAATGACTGTTCAATGACCCTTTGACAAGTTTTCTGGCAAGCGCAAACTTTGAGTTCTACAACAACCTTTTGCCCAACTCAGTGTGGTCCAACTTTATTTTGTTGAGCACCATTAAAAATCGGTAACTTACTTTACGAGCCAAGGTCTGAATTTTTTCCAGGTACAACTTTTTCCTGGCACAAACATCAGGGCGACTATACACTGTATATAATCAATTGATATTTTTGTACCTTTTTTACGACATATCAAGTAGCAGCAGTTAGAAGCACTCAGTTTCTACTCAGTTTAATTAAGCCTGAATGGTTTGTTGACATTAACACATTGAACTATCGCGGGCCAACAAAATTGACAATTGACCCACGGGCCTGCAGTTGGACCCTGCTGGCCTGAATTGTGCCAAATTATTATTTAACAAGCTTATTTCATAAAACAATCAAGGATGACCATTGTGACAAAACTCAAATAAACATATTAACTTAATTGGAACAAACCACAAAGCTTTGCTGTGCACAAACAACTGATTTTTAATTATCCTAATGGCTGCCAGGTCCTGCTCTGCATTAAAGCACTACATCTGCACACTAGTAAATAACTATCACAACACAAGACTTCTGTGGTAGTGCCTGATGGTTAAGTGAATGTTTAAACACATTTTTAGAGCTGTATGAGAAACCACTGATAATGTTAAAAATTTGAAACACTCTATGAAAAACTGTTAATAATTTCCCAATGGGTAAAAAAATAATATCTGTCATGTACTTGTAAATGTAGCAGTTTCAAATTTTTTTCTTTGGAGGCAAAGCGATGGGTCAACAAAGATCAAACTATGACAAAACTAGAAGGGTGATCTAGCAGATTTTGGAATTGCAAATACACTATACCTTATTTTGAAATGTTAATATATTCCCTACCTGTAATATATAATGGGTCCCAAATTAGCTGCCGTCTTTTATAACCTTATATATTTCTTTATACAGAAACTCATGTGACCCCACACATGCAAAGTTTAAAATAATGCAAGAGATACCCATATGAAAGTTTTGTGCTATAAGGTTAAACACAGTGATCAGCATTGGGTTTAAATAAGTGGAAAAATAGAGCGAAACACAATAATCAAAACCCACCAAGTCCCAAAACAACTTAATTTGAACATTGTTACAAAAACTTTACCTACTTTGGGGGCTAGTGAGGTAAATGTTGGGGCCACAGGGTGGAACACAGAAATCAGCTGATATAAATGGCAAATTCAACAAGCTTTCCAAATTTTATTTAATTCTAAAACTGTTTAAAAATCTCACCGATGGGGAGCTAGTGGGGATACGAATTAGATTTAACAGCCAAAGTAGTAAAATAGAAAACCACAATGATCCATCAACAGTCCTGTGAAATTTTTGTCCCAAACAACCAATGTTTAAAATTGTTACTGCTAGAGACAAAACAGTTGTAATGCTTTTGAGGTCAGGCTGTTGCTATCTAAATTTAAACAAATTCCAACACTGTTTAAAATTCCATCTATTCAGGGGACAAAGCGCAATGCATATCTACGTAACTACAACTACCATCTGTGTAAGTTTAATTCAAATACATCAAATACTTAATTGCAAAATGAGTCGGATAAACTTTTGGAAAAAAGAAAGAGAAAACAAATCAAGTAAAACTAGAACGGTGGCTTATCACATTTTGCTTTTGCACATACACTATAACCGATTTTAAAACATTACTATAATCCCTTTTCTTAATTTATATTGGGTCCAGGGATGTCCAAAGTAGAATAACTGGGTATTCTAAAATAATCATTTCGAATCTAGAATATCGAATCCAGTTTTTATATCACATTATTTTTTGGTTGTGCAATCATTAATCTTCACAACAATGAAAGCAAAGCAGTTTAAAACAATATAAAACATATTTTTCAATTAAAATGTAAAAAAGAAACAATCAAAACAAAGTTAATGCATGGAAATGCCCCACAAATACATAGAGAAACTAGCATGACAATTAAAAGCTAACGCCCAACAATTTTATTTAGTGTTTTTTATTGCCTTCAGCAGGAGTAACTATGTTGTGAGCATGCTGAGGGAATTTGATTTTGCAATACAAAAGTTAAATTTTGCAGCGTTTAGTCACTATATTTTTATGTTTATCTGGGGTTAAGAAATGAGTCAAATGTCATATGTTTTTGGCATTACTTCACTGTTTTTTTGCAATATTTTAACACAGTTTCATGCTTCTAAAATCACATGCAAATCGCTAGTTATGCCTCCCATCCACCACCGTCATTATAGCACCTACTGACATGACACCTGTAGTGTTCACAATTAGTAATTAAATGATCTCTATGTTAACAGTATATCACATGACCATATGTAACCACGCCACTTCATTCTATGAGCGCGAGCAATAGCGAAAGCATATAAACAAACACTTTGTGTTATGTCTAGTCTCTGACAAAGCACTAGGCAGCGGAACACTATAACACAGCGACGTGGATAGTTAATAGTAAACAAGGGTGGTAAAATACATCACAAGTGCCAAGATAAAAAGAGCATGTTTGCTACATTATGCAGGAGCAGAAGTATTTGACATTTTTGAAACATTACCATATAATGGCAGAGCTGAAGAGTATGACAAAGCTCTGCAAGCACTGAACAAGTACTTTATTCCAATGAAACTTGTCGATTATGATGTATTCAAGTTTTGTGAGATGAAACAAGAAGAGGAAAACATCAATCAATTTTATTCACGTCTTCGACAATTATCTGTTGATTGTGATTTAACTGATTGAGAGAAAGATACCAAAAGTCAAATCATCAGCAAGTGCAGAGATAACAAGTTAAGATTAAGAGCACTTGAGAAGAAAGAAAGAAATTTAACACAACTGCTTGATATTGCATATTCCATTAAATCATCAGAAGTCCAAGCAAAAGCAATTGCAATTTGAGTGCAAAGTTGGAACCAGTAAATGAAGAAATGGTTTCCAGAGTAAAGCTGAAAAGATTTCCAAGAGAGAAGAGAACAGTATCAGTCGACCAAGAAGACTTGAGACAAAGAAAATGCTACTTTTTTGCATGAAACTACCCTCATAAACATGGACGCAAGTCTTGTCCAGCATATAGAATGAAATGTTCCAAGTGTGGAAAGCACAATCATTTCCCCCACTGTTGTTTCATGAACAGAAATAAGAAGCATTTGAAAAATGCAGAAAACACCTCTTGTTCAGATTACAGTGATGAAGAATCACAATATGTATCCATGCGTACAGTGAATAGTATTAACTACAAAATGCCTCACATGATCTTTAAAGTGAATGAAAACGAAATTCCTTTTGAAGTTGATTCTGGTGCATCCATAAACATAATTGATTAGAAAACTCTCCAAAAGTTGAAAGATTGCGCACTAGAAGATACTGAAACAGTGATACATTCATATGGAGCAAAGAGACCATTGCCCATATTGGGAAAGAAACATGCTAAAGTCAGAACAGCAAGTTACAAAGTTAAAACAAATTTGTATGTGGTGAAAGGTAAACATGGATTTTTGTTGAGTTATGGTACATCCAAAAAGCTACATTTGCTTGACACTGCAAACACTGTGTTAAAGGCTGCAAAAGATAGTATCCTTGAATCATATCCTGACCAATTTGAAGGAATAGGCAAACTGAAAGGATACAAAGGAAAGCTGCCCATTGACAAGTCAATGCAACCAGTCGCACAGCCCCACATAAGAATACCTTTCCACACCAGAGACAAAGTAAGGAAAGAACTTGAGTATCTCGAAAAGAATGACATTATTGAAAAGGTTAAAGGTCCTACCCCGTGGGTTTCTCCAATAATTACTCCACCAAAACCAAATAGTCCAGAAGAAGTTCGCATCTGTGTTGACATGAGACAAGCCAACAGAGCTATAAACAGAAAAAGACACACCTGTCCTACACTTCATGGTATGATTCACAGTTTGAATGGAGCAACAGTATTCTCCAAGTTGGATCTTAACAAAGGATATTTTCAAATTGAGTCAGATGAAAACCGTAGATACATCACAACTTTCTCAACACATGATGGTCTTTACAGATACAATCAATTAAACTTCGGAGTATGTTCAGCTGCAGAACTATTTCAGAAGTTTGTTCAAAAACTGATTGAAGGCATGCCAGGTGTATTGAATGTTGATGACATCAATGCATTTGGAAAGACAAAAGCCGAACATGACAAAAGTCTTACTGCAGTACTTAACACTCTAAGAGAGAAGAATCTTACATTGAACAAGAAAAAATGTGAGTTTAACAAGTCTAAACTTGAATTCTTTGGATTTGTTGTGAGCAAATCAGGAATCTATGCTCAAGAAAAGAAAATCGAAGCAATCAAAGATGCTAAAATTCCCAAATCAGTACAAGAAGTAAGAAGCTTACAAGATTATGCTACAATTACTCAACCGTTAAGAGAACTTACTCACAAAAATTCTACCTGGAAGTGGAATGCAAAACATCATCATGCATTACAATAACTAAATGACAGTTTAACCAACAAATCTGTCATACACTATTTTGATCACATAAAGGACACTGAGCTGATAGTCGATGGAAGTCCAGTTGGATTAGGTGCTGTCTTTACCCAACCAGATGAAAACAATAACCTCCACATCATTGCTTATGCCAGCAAAGTGCTGACACCAGTTGAACAAAGATATTCGCAAACAGAATGTGAAGCATTAGCAGTTGTTTGGGGATGTGAACATTTTTACCTTTTTTTGTATGGAATACAAAAACCATTTACACTTATAACAGATCACAAGCCTTATTAATTGATATTCAAAAAACAATCATCAAAGCCTCCAGCAAGAATTAAAAGATGGAATTTAAGATTACAAGCATACAATTTCAAAGTAGTATACCGTCCTGGCAAAGACAACCCAGCAGATTACATGTCAAGACATCCTATTACACATCATTCAGTTCAAGGAACAAATGATACCGAAAAATACATCAATTTGGTTGCCACATCAGCTATACAAACAGCATTAACAAAAGCTTAAATAAAAGAAGCCTTACAAATGATGTAAAACTTTAAAAAGTGATTGAATTAACAAGAAGCAACAGATGGAAAGAAGAAATAAAAGATTCAAATCTTAAAATGTTCTTGCTAATTAGAAATGATTTGTCAGTAACAGAAGATGGTCTACTTCTGAAAGGCTCAAAAATAATCATTCCAAAAATGCTACAAAAGAAAGTCATCAGGTTAGCACATGAAGGACACCAAGGAATTGTACAAACACAGAAACTCCTTTGAGAACACATCTGGTTTCCTGGAATTGACAGAACAGTGGAAGAAACAGTCCAAAATTAGACATACTGTCAGGCTACTGCAGTTACCAACAACTATCAACCACTACAAGTGTTGGAACTGCCTAAAAGTCCCTGGAAAGAACTTAGTTTAGATTTCTCAGGCCCATTTTCCTCAGGAGAATATCTTTATGTATTAATTGATGTTACTCATGATACCTAATTGTTGAAGTTATCAGGTCCACAAAAGCAAATCAGTCATTCCTGTATTGGAAAATACATTTTCATGCTTTGGGATACCAAGTATTGTAAAAACTGATAATGGCCCACCAATTTACCAGTCATGAATTTAAGAAATTTGCAAAACAACTTGGATTTACTCATCAAAAAATTCTCCACATTGGCCAAAAGCAAATGCTGAAGCAGAAAGATTCATGAAAACCCTTAACAAAGCTGTGAGAACTAGTACGCTGAAACTAACTTGTAGAAAAGTAATCTACACCAATTTCTAAGAAATTACAGAGCAACACCTCATTCTACAACACCAGTGAGTTCTGCTGAAATACTAATTGGAAGAAAAATCAAAATCACCATTCCTCACATTGATGAGAAGAAAGAAAACACACAACTTTGTATCACAGATGAGCAAGCTAAAAATAAAATGAAGAAATATGCCGACAACCGAGTGCATGCAAAAGAATCGCATTTCCAAATTGGCGATAAAGTTCTTTTGAAAGAAAAAAGGAAAATAAAAGCTTCCATATGGTCCAAATGCATTTAGCGTCACACACATTAAAGGCACAATGATCACAGCACAAAACAAACACAAAACAATAACCAGAAATTCACCATTCTTTAAGAAAATCAACAAATCATCACAACATGATGTACATACAGATGATGATCACCCGTACTTTACATATGACCATGGTAACACAACACCTTCTAAGGAACAAAATGCAAATGATATTGTAGGAAATGACCCTGTTCGTCGTTATCCTACTAGAAACCGTAGACCCCCTCAACATTTGAGAGATGGTACTTACATTCAGGTGTTAGTGTAAATAAAAACGGTGCTATTCTTCACAACGTGCTTTAAACATCCTTTATATAAGAAGCCAATGTATGAGTGTCAAACAAACTGTGTTACTTTGCCATATTGTATCCGAATACCTATTTTTATTTTCATATAGCAGTAAGTGTCATTATACTGTGTCATTTCTAAACAAACTGCCATTGTGTACTATGTTAAATAACTTTGTGATTTAACATTTATAATTAAGGGCGGAATGTAGTGTTTACAATAAGTATAATGATCTCTATGTCAACAGTATATCACATGACCGTATTGACCACGCCGTTTCATTCTATGAGCGCAGGCAATAGCGAAAGCATATAAACACACACTTTGTGATATGTCTAGTCTCTGACAAAGCACTAGGCAGCGGAACACCATACACTCTTTCTTGACCAATCCAGGAAATTAAACCAGCATTAGGCAGAAAAGCTTAAAATGTAAACAACATCTGATCTCACCATAAAGATTACAACATCCATTAAACAATATGTTTTGGGCAGGGGTAATCTATGTTGGACTTTTTAAAGGGATGATTTGGAACAAAATTTGTCATTGTAATTTGCTACAACACTGATTATTACTACAGAAAACTCACTGGTGATGGATCCACCTTTGCTTCCAGGACATTCACAACTTCCAGTTTTCCACATCACTAAAAATGTCCTTGTAAAAAAGAATATGATTAGTTTACAAATCTTCAACAAAATTTGTTTATTTTAACTAACTCAGTAATTATTTTATTTATTTAATACAGAGCAGGAAAATGATGAGTAAAAAGTGAAGCTGGGGGGGGGGGAACAATTGTGGCATGTTATGACATTCTTTAGTGTAACAAGGTCTTTTACATTGACTGAAATCCTAAACTTATAAAATACTTTCACTTTGCTAGTTTTAAGTTAAAAGTTCCAATGTTTAAAACAAAGGAGTGAAAGTCTGCAACTAGGAGTTGGGGTGGTAAAAAATTAGGAGTCAGGGATGAAACCAGATCATATACCTTACAACTCTGCAAACCAAGTACAAACCCTGGTACACACACAAGAGTTTCCATCTAAAGCATTTTGCCTAAACAAGTAAGTTAGTATGCTGCGTTTAGTGTTGAAAAGTTCGTCAACCCCTGCTGTAGTATTTTGATAGTTATGCATACGATCCCATGTCTTCTATACATCCAAATACTTATTGCAGCAGTTAGTGTTTCTTCAGCCACAATTTACAAAATGTTTAGTTTGGAAGATGTTTTTTTACTTAGTTTTACATATCCTATGTATTACCTGGATGATCTGAGAAACAAGTAATTAAAAAAATGTATATACAGCTGTACAACTATACAAATACAGAAAAATTTTAAACAACCCAACCAAAATACAACCGTCTAAAAGTTCGTCAAAGGACTCCTTGAAATAATTTGTCAGTGTCTCTGCAGAGTGTTAAGACAAACAAAACTATTGTTAAAAACATTTTTTCCCCACAACATGAAGCGATTTCCGATTTTAAAAACTTTAAAACATTATGTATTTTGCAGATGTCAAATATGACAAATTTAAACAATCTAATTTCCACAATATTAACTAATACACGATTCACTTGTTGCAACTGTAACTGTAAGAGTTTCTAGAACCAACTTGCACTAACTTTGTAAAATCCTAAGCAAA
>QLIY01002645.1:0-17461 GCA_003260075.1 Phallusia mammillata | reverse complement strand
AGGTACCACAGAAAGCTACTCGCGTACCACCTGAAAAGCTTCGGCGTATCACTAGTGGTATGCGTACCACAGTTTGAGAACCACTGGTTTAAAGCAACACATCAAAGAGACATCTATGAAAAGTGCTCGTACTTCCATCTTTTGAATGTAGGGTCCATAGAGATGATACACAACTTCAATACCCTCTCCGTCAATGACATTTCTCAGTGCAAACTTGCAACCCAAACCGAATCCATCTTTGTACAGCACACGTCCATTAAATCTGACATCAACATTTTTGGAAAGTCATGTTTTTGTTTTAAAATTGTTAAAAATCTTTTTTAAGAAAGAAATACAGTTTTAAGTACAGTTTTGCCATTAATACTAATGTAACGATTTGGAAGACTGATATTTTGCATTAGTGATGGGACAAGTACCTGGTATTGAACGATTTCAGTGGTAACGATACTCATTACTCAGCCTCAGTATTGAAATATTTTGCCTTAGTTTTGAAAGCCATATACTTCGCTACCAAAGGCCAGTTTACACTATAAGAATTTGGGCAACTTTTTGCCAATATTTGCTTCGCACTACACAAATCGGGAAAAACTTCTGCCAGGTTACGTATATTTTTTCGCTATCATGTGGAAATCACATTTTTGCTTCTGCATGTGTGCGTGTGTGTGCACGCACGTACCCCAACCATGGCAGGTAAACTAGCCAGTGATATACAACTGAGTACGACACTATATTTAAGTAATCGGTATCAAAGGTATATACAAGTGGTACTCGGTATAGGCACTTGCTTCAAAATCTGTTATCGTCCCATCACTATTTTGCATTGACAAATTCACTTTCATGATATCATTAAAAGTGTAGACATTTTCTACATTTTGTTATTTTAAGCCTGGTGCATTTGATTTACACCAGTTTTAGGTAAAATGTTTCACAAAGTGCGCAGCATTAACATGATTTTTTAACCTTGGTCAGTAAATACCACACAACCAAAAAAACACCATTAATAATTTTGTACATTCTGCCATAACTTCTGTGGGTACCTTATTGATTTCCCTGGTGCATGTTTGTCAGCAACTGTAACAGCTACAATACTACCAGGATAAAATTCTGGGATGTTAAATGCTTTGCGACGGCGTAAACAATCCATTCTTTCAAGGCGATATTTTAGTTTGTTTCTATGCCAATCTGGCTGCACTTGTGGTGGTATATATTCCTCACAGAAAAGCATTGGGTTCTCTCTACCCTAAAATAAAAAAAGTGTAGTCATGATATTTGGTTATATATTCAATAAAAAATCTTTGCAATCATAGATGTTTGATAGCATTATTGCAATATAACTGTTGATAATATAATTTTTTTCTCACAAAGTTAACTTAAGAAAAATAGTGAAGTTTCGTTAAAAAAAGAAATTGTTTAGTTAAAAAAAACACAAGATGGCCACTCCGGTTTAATTTGTGTTGCTAAAATATTTCTTTATGCATTTTTTAATATACCGTATTTTACGGACCATAAGGCGCAATCTAAATCCTTTTTTTTCCTCATAAATTGATCGTGCGCCTTATAAGCCGGTGCGCCTAATGTATGGACCAAGTAGTGCTTTATTGCCTAGGCTACACTCAAAACCAGTACCGATACTATCATTATATAAATAAACCACCGTCTTACACAAAAACTACGGTAAACGTAACTACCAACTGTGATATTCAGAGCTTTATACGGGACTTTGCTGAGCTTTATACGGTAACCCATACTCCTTAAAATACGTTGCGTTCTATAGCCCGGTGTGCCTTATGTATGAACAAAAAACTAATCAAAGCAATTTATTGACAGTGCGCCTTATCATCGGGTGCGCTTTATGGTCCGTAAAATACGGTACTAGCCTAAAATTGATTAGGTCAAAAATACAAAACATAGCAAGAGAATCTCAATGACCACCCAAATTTTGGCTGTTATTTGGCATTCTTGGCCCAATTGTGGTAAACCTTACTTTAGCATAAGTTGTTTCAGATTCAGTTGTTTTAAGGTCAGGACGCGTTGGAGCCTTGAAAGTGCTTGACCTCTTTGACAAATGAAGAATAGGTTCTCTTGCACATTTTGCCTCTAAAGGTAAAAAAATATATTCTCATAAAGTTCGTAGTTTCCTTTCCAGAATGTTGCTTTTAATATACACGGGGGGGGGGGGGGGGGGGGGGGGGGGGGGGGGGGGGGGGGGGGGGGGGGGGGGGGTGCAACAAATCATTTTTACTCATAACTATTTTTATTTTCTGCCCCATTGTATGTTTTATGATCTACATTAAGTTAGGGTATTAAAACATAAAGGTGCCACATATAGCTAGATTTGACTCTATGTTGCTTTAGCTACAGGCAAATTTAATGTACAAGCAAAAGTATGATATTTACTAAATACCTTTGGAAAGTGACTGTGTCCATCTTGAAAGTGAGAACAGCCAAGATTTATTCATCATGCTTTCATTTAAATCTAGTTTTGTTTCACTGAACTAAGATGAAGTAAAATCATTAATGCATTATTTGTATGACAGTAGAATCTAAATAATTGGGCATGTGTAATACCAAACCGCAAACCAACACACTTTCACACAATAACACCAAAACCTTCCTGACACAGCAAAACAATTCAATTGAGATAATACATACATGTGAAAAGCAGTTGTAAACTGACTGATGATGTTGGCTTTTAAGACACATACACATGAATCCGAAAAATCACATAATCTGTTTATTGCATAGCAATTTGTTAACAAAACCATTTTGCTAATCTCCTAGTCCAGTTATTGTAGAAAAAAGCTCGGCAAATTGGTATTTGTCATGGACTAGGTACACTTGTATAATAAAAAGCATGAGAAATGACAATGGTAAAAGTACACTAACACTACATGGTTTTTTACAAGTGAATGAATATTGCAAAATGGAAATTAAACATATTTTTATGCCATGCACAACTTAACAATTTTGATCAATATAACTACACTATCAGACATTTTATTTTATAATGTAAGAGACATTTTGAGCAAGTTGTCATATTTAAAATACACTTCTTACATTGCACACATCAATTACTGCAATGCATAATTATAGATTCCATATTTCTGTGTCAATATTGGCAATAAATTAAAAAATATACTTTTTATTTGAGGTATTTCAATAAATTGTTGACAGGTTGCGTATGATTTTCTAATTTTAAATGATTTCAAAATTATAAGACTGTATCACTTATTTGAATTTTGGCAGCGAATTCCACACAGGAAAGAGTTATATTTACATATTGTAAAAATTGAAAGATCTAGAGCCACAAAAAGTTTGAGCAAAAAAGAAACTGCACAATTGCTTTGCTAAAAGTGATGGGACCTTAACAGCACACAGTCTAGTACTATCATTAGGAGGTTAAAATCTAGTAAAATGTGATTATTTTGTGTAATCTGTCTAACTGTTTAATTTTGTCCTGAAAGAGGTATAATAAGTTTCAAAGACAAAAAAAAATTCATTATATTTTGCAACACCAGTTTGTGACAGAAAAAATACAGTAAAATACATTGATCAGCAATTCAAAAATCAAAACACTTCGCATGAAAATGTTGTATGTAGTTAAAGCGGTATATATTTTGTCCTTTAATTCAATTGAATATATAACCCTGAATAGTTTCAAGCATTTAAACCATTTGTTGGGCACAAAATAGCACAATTTCACCCCTGCAAAATCTACAAACCCACATAGATCTATATTTGTTCAAACAAACTGAAAAGCAAATATTCATAAATTTCTTTTCATCAATTTTGATTCTTTTATCTTTCCTTGCATAAGCAAAATACAGACCAGTTATTGTGTTCAGTTCTTTTTATCTTCAATTTTTTGTTTCATTAAAATTCGTCCCTGAATTAGTTTTTCCACTACAGCAGGTTCTGCCAAAGTACTTGTATCACCAAGTTCTTCAAACTCATCCACAGCAATTTTTCTTAAAATTCGGCGCATAATTTTTCCCGATCTTGTTTTCGGTAGAATGTCCTCATCGGCGAAAAACATTTGTCGTGGGACAGCAAATCCTGCAATTCTTTCCCTTACCTTATGCTGCAAGTCAGTTTTAAGTTGTTCTATATCCCCGGTAACACCTTGTTTTGTAATAACATATGCAAAAGGCTCTTCCCCTTTGATTTCATGAGGAATACCGACTACTGCGGACTCAGAAACATCAGGATGTTCATCAATAACATCCTCTACTTCAGCGGATCCCTGTCGAATCCCACTTATGCTCATAACATCATCCATTCGACCTGTCAGTTGATAATAGCCCTCTTGGTTCAGTCTCACTCCATCACCAGAAAAGTAATAACCAGGATATTTATTAAAATATGTCTCAAGAAACCGCTCATGGTCCCCATAGATAGTCCTAGCAATACTTGGCCATGGGTATTTGATGCAACAGGCACCATTAGCACCCAAACTAGTGTCTTCCTTGCCATCTCGACCAAGAATGGCAGGTTGAATGCCAAAAAATGGTCGCATGGCAATAGCTGGTACAATTTTGTCGCCCGCACCGGAGGGTCGTGGAGCGATGGCTATTCCACCAGTTTCTGTCTGCCACCATGAATCCACAACATCACATTTTCCACCCCCTACTACAGTGTGGTACCATTCCCAGGCCTCATGGTCAATCGGTTCTCCTACACTTGCAAGCACCCGCAATGAAGACAAATCATATTTCTGGACGAATGAATTGTCAGAACGGAGTAAGCTTCGAATACCAGTTGGTGCGCAGTAAAACTGATTGATTTTCAGCCTTTCAACCATATCCCAATATCGGCCTGGATCTGGGTATCTTGGTTTGCTTTCAAAGAGGACTGTAGTGGCCCCATTAGACAATGGCCCATAAACAACATAACTGTGACCTGTAATCCAACCAATGTCAGCGACACATCCGAAAATATCTCCCTCCTGATAATCAAACACAAATTTCTGTGTTAGATTTGTGTAAAGAAGATACCCAGCTTGAGAATGAACAATGCCCTTTGGTTTTCCAGTACTTCCAGATGTGTAGAGCATAAACAACATGTCCTCACTGTTCATAACCTCTGGTTCACACCACTTTGAGGCTTTCGCAACTGCCTCATCGAAGTCAATATCCAATGGTGTTTTGCCTACCTCAGCGCCAGTGCGTTTACTAACCAGTACACGTTTAACAGTGGATGATTTTGCAACAGCTTCATCTACATTCTTTTTGAGCTCAATCACTTCACCACCCCTGACACATTGATCAGTGGTCAAAACCGTTTCAACACCAGCATCTTCTATTCTTTCAGCTAAGGAATCAGGCTTAAAACCTGCATAAACCACACTATGTATTGCCCCGATCCTTGCACAACCCAACATAGCTGCCACCGCCATCGGTGACACTGGCATATATATTGCCACTCTATCACCCTTCTTGACACCATTGTCACGCAGGCAGTTTGCCACTTGGCACACTAGATCCAGTAACTCCTTGTATGTGACTTTTTCAGTTTCGTTTGGTTCATCTTTTTCCCAAATTAAAGCAACCTTGTCCGGTGTTTTTGCAGCATGCCGATCCACACAGTTTACAGATACATTGAGTTGACCACCTAAAAACCATTTGAAACTCCCTTTATGCATGTCACATTCAGAGACTTTGTCAAATGGCTTCATCCAATCAATTCTTGATCTTCCTAAGGTACCCCAAAATTCATCAGGATTTGTTATCGAGAATTTGTGCAGGTCTTTGTATGAGTTTACCCCTTTAAAGTTTTCTATCTCAGGGATGTCTGTAGACAGTGAAAATCCACTTGTCAAGCGGCTTCCAGTTGAAATCCATCTGCTTTTTATTTGACGAACAACTGGTAAAATACTCCGACACCAAATCATTGTCCTAAACAACCAAAACTTTTTAAGCCTATCCCAACCTACAACAAAATAAAATACAAACTGTCATCAGTTTGAAGACACATTTAAAAAAAGGTTCGTGATCATGTTTTTTCAGAACAAATTAAATACAAAAAAAGTCCTAAATAACAAATAATGATTCAAACTTTAATCATAAACATTACTGCCAAGGTAGTGGTGTATATAGAATACATCGTGTAGACGTTTCGACAAATCTCTGTTCTTCTTTTCTTCTTCTTTTTTTCATTTGTGCTTTATATACCGTGTTCCACAGCTTGATTGGGGGGGGGGGGGGGGGGGGGGGGGGGGGGGGGGGGGGGGGGGGGGGGGGGGGGGGGGGGGGGGGGGGGGGGCGTTCCTAAATGATTCAAACTGAAATTACAATTGAAAGGCACACGTACGAAAATACTAAACAGCCTAACTGACAAGGTCAAGATTTTCCAATTTCACACCCAAACTTCCTAAGACATTTGAGACAGGGCCAGATAAGGCAGCTTCATGTTTTATTCCTTGCAGGAAATTTTCAGCCAAGTTCAAATCAATATTTACAGGTTCATTTATGGAGTTATCTTTCTGTTGATCTGCGTTTTTGCTTGACTCGGGAACATTTTGCTTGAAACTTTTTCCCATTTCAGTTTGGGCGAGTTCGCTGTCCATTTGTTGCATGTAGTGCCTCATATCTCGTGATGTTTGGTATCCAGAATCTTGAAGTGCTTCGTCATCATTGTCACTAAGTGATGACTCAGCACTGCTTAAAAATTCATCAGAATCGGATTCAGCGTTGGCTGTTGTTGAGTTAAGGTCCATGCATAAGTCGAGCATTTTACTTAAAGAATCCATAAATGAGCTTGTTTCCAATTTAACAGAGTTGTCTTTTACTTCAACACCTTCCAGACCAGATTCACTTTCAACAAATTTTTCCACTTTTTTGACAGAATTTAGTAATTCAGTTTCGCCATCAAAATCCGTTTTACTATTGTTTTTGGACTTCTTTGATTTGCGCAGCTTTTCAAAGCCTTCATTCATATCCTTAACAAGTTTATTTACATCATTATCATCTAAATACATCCAGTCATCAGCTTCCTGATTGGGAATATTATCAACTGCGTGAATTTTAAGGTTAACAAGTTCAGGTTGTTTCAATTCTATTTGTTTTAGCATTTTTACAGTTTGACATGAAGAGCTATCTTGCACATTTGGATTTTCTTTTGCACTACTGATATACCTAGTAGCATCTGCCAACAGTTTTTGGTACAGTTTTGAGCCTTCTACCTCATTCTGAAAATATCCAATTCTTTTCAGTGCTGCAATGTACCTTTCATGCTGTCGTTTGTCAACCATATTGGAATCAGAATCAACATCTAATTGACTCTTCACTTTGGAGCACAGAATTTCGAAACCATGGCAAATTTTCATTCCCAAATCATAGCCTTTTCTTTGTGTTGATGGCAATGTCCCAGATAATCTGTAACCACTGCGTTGATCTGGAATAAAATGTTGCTGCTCAAGTTGGGCGTATTGACATCTAGTCATAGGAATTGTTGTCCAAACACGATCTTCAGGTGGAAAGTGATGAAACTGTCTGCAGACCCTAAGGTCAATTGGGTCTCTTAAGTAAAATGCCTGTACACAAGCTGCTATCAGTTCAGGATGTGCATCTAGGATGTAAACCACTTTTTTGTTTACATACACATTGGCACGAAATATATTTTGTAATGCTTTTCCAGGAAAACCATTAATTCGGTTTTGAACAGCTGCAAGAATTTTTGAAGAAGCCTGAGTTATCCATGGTGAATTACTCACTGCAAACAAAGAGTGTTGTATGCTTGGTGGAGTAACAGGGATAACAGCAATTTCTGCAGGTGTCTGAGGCTTCAAAACAAGGTGCAACATTCCACGATTGATAAAGACACGATTGAAACTTGTGTCCGGAGAAATCCATTTTGGTAAATTTTCAGCTGCTTCTATTAAAAGAAATTGTCCATCATTGTCATGAACAGTAGCAACAAGTTCTGGAAATTTCTCCGTTAGTTTGAATATCAAATATACAACAAACCATTCGTCATCAATGAAATCACCAAAATTAGTGGATCCCCATAAGCATGGCACTGAATCTTTTGTGGTGTAGATAAGACAAAAAGGTTGATTCTGCCAAATGTAACCATGAGTTTCCTTAGCTACAAAAGCTTGACACTCAATGAGAAGTCGTTTAAGCTCATGTTTTGCAATATCTGGTTGGGAAATCGATTCTTTGTGATAAATACAATATTCCACAGTATCTTCATTTGCTTGTTTTTTACAGAACTCTTCCATTTCCACTTTTTATCTTATTAGTTATGTACTATTTCTTACTGCAAAGATACATATACCTAATACAAAAACAAAAGAAAAGTTTTGAATCTTGGTGTCTGAGACCTGAGCATTGGGTATTTGAGTTGAGTTTATTTTATTAGTAAAACATCACCAATTAGCAACAAAGCAAATGTATTATAAATTTACAAATGCATTAAAAATACTTTGAGATTCAAACATGATAGATTTAAAACTTTTCCCACATCGCTCATTACAAATCTGTTTTTAATGCATTATTTTTTGTACCAATATTTTTGCCCAAATAAGCCCATAAAATAGTTATAAATCCCGAAAAAGGTCCTTAGTTTGTTTTTGTTTTCTTTCTCTTATTTCCCTCACCAAATTTTGGAGACAAAATTAAGTACTGATTTCGGGGCCGTCAAGGCGTCAACGTCAACGCTTTTGCGCATTGTTTTACTATGAGGCACCCTTTTGGCAAGTGCTTTCAAATTGAACCCATAATAAATCAGTCATTGAACCGATATTAAATCAGTAACCAGTCGGAATAGTTAACTCCCTAAATGCGATTAAACGTCAACTCTGTTTTGCAGCAATCAAAAACAACACAACACGTGACAGCTTCGCATGCATGACTGGCGCCTAGGACGATTTCAATCGAATTAAAACAACAAGAACAATCGTACTCTGCCACCACTGTTTGTATTCTGTTTTTCTGAGGTTAAAAAACAAACATTCCAAAATTCAAACCCAGACTTGATGTCAAAACGGCTATTGCGCATAATCTTTATCAAGTGATAAGTTTATTAGCACACCAGTTAAATAATAACCAAAGCATATATGCCTACCTAGAAACCGATCTAGATTCTAGCCTACTGTAGGACAAAGAGAGGGTTGTTTAGCTAACTTACTGTTTGCCAACCCCACCCTTGATGTTGAACTTAACAACCATAAATTTTACTACAAGATTGCCAAAGTGACAAGTCCTCGTATTTCTATTGAAGTCCGCTGAGCTGTAGCTTGAAAACAAATTTTGTATCCTAAATGAGTTCTGTTATGGCGAATTCACTATACGACCCTTTTCAGAAACGCTTTCTCTTTGAAAACAATAATCTACATAACATTCTTTATGCTCATATTGCTGCATTTATGACTTATAACAGACTTTCAAAACACGACCACGTTGAGGCAAAACACGTTTTCACTGATTATTGATTTAGTGAAGATATCACGTTTTGGTCGCCCCAAAGTTTTTAAGTAACTAATGTTCGGGAAATGGTGCACAAAGTTTTGGCATCTAGTTGTTTCCCGGTGAAAACGCACTAAAAATAGTATTTTTCTTTATTTTGAATGGTTCCCAAAACTAAAATGCTCCTCTAAAATACGCAATCTACGCAATGTACGCAATCTATACCAAATCTACTTATTAAAAATGTTGACGGTTAGGGCTTTTAGGGTCTGGGTGAGGGTTTATAATAAATATAACACTATAATTTAGTTTTAGATGTCCAGTTTAGGCTTAATATGTGTTGAGAGTGGTACTAAACACTGTATGGTACCGCACGTTAACACTTGGAGAAAATTAGACATGAATGGCATCTGAAATTAAATTATAAAGTTATTTGCATTACAAACCCTCACCCTGACCCTAATAGCCCTACCGTCAACATTTTTAGTTTTTGTTAGTAGATTGCGTATAGATTGCGTAGATTGCGTATTTTAGAGTAGCCCCTGCCGATAAGCTTGAATAAGATCGTTGACATCACGACCAATCAGAGTCAAGTTCCAATGCGCACCATAGTCGAACCCAGGGTTGCCAGATACTAAAAATCGGTCAAAAAACGATAAATTGGCCTAATTTTACATGGCGTGTCCAACGCGAAAAAATCATTAGGACATTTTGTTTTAAAACGTTAAAAACAAGCACTTCCAAACATTTGACCTGACGTTACCTTCTTGACCTAAAGTCAACCAGACTCCAGTGCCGCTCGTTTTTGGCGTCAAAACAATTATCATGTCACAATAACACTATTGTTTGCCTGGCAGCAAATTTTATTTGAACAGAGTGCTACACAAAAGTACTGGTTGTTTTAAATAAATTTGCCACCAAGAGGATAGGAAACGTATGTGAACATATCAAAAGCGTGTCTGATTCAGTTGATTACATCTATTCGATAAAACTTCTAATTAGTATGTTTCAGTCCTAACCTAATACATCGCAGATCTGAATGTCTTTAATACTTAAAGTTTTTTTTCTGCCTAAGCTTACATAAATAAGACGGTGCTTAAATTCTGGTGGTTTTTGGTTAATTGGTATCGTCTAGGACAGGACTTCAGACATGGCGAACTGCTGAAATATCAAGTTCTCCCTTGTCCTTATTGGCTATTGCCGTGTCCTGTGCTCACTGTTTTTATATGAACCATAAACACATTACCTCTAACGTGCTAAAAATGGCAATGTGTACAAAAATCTGTACATTTTTTTTGGCAAACAATGTGTTTTCGAATGTAACCATTTGCTAAACGCGCCACGTTTTCAGTTGATTGACACGCTTGACAAGGTTCAACAACGTCACGACCAATCAGAGTCGAGTTCCAATGCACTTCCAGGTCGTTCCGTCCATTGTAAGGTCATTTGGTTTGCAGGGATCATGGGTGAAATGTCTCTCTGTTACAAGGTAAGTTGCAATTATTTCCAAACTTTACGATGTTTTAATCTTATGTAAACCAAAGCTAGGTTCATCTTGTTGAGTTATAAACTAAACCGGACTGATGTTGTAAAGATGTAAACTAAAGCACCCAATGCCTAAACCATCTTTATACGCAAGGCGTGTTCGGGGTCCGCCTAAAGCAAAACACGGGGAATTTAATCATCGCCCGTGCAGAAGTAACGCTTCGCACAACCTTAGCATTTTGCCTGTAGAAATTTGTGCTTTAATGGCAGCATTCTAGCTTGCTGCACTGTTTCATTTTAACTTTTTTGCAGGTTCACCATTTCACATCTTATCGACGTCCATATCTTCGCCATTCAACCAACGTTTTTCAACTTCAAATATTTACTTGTATGTAAACATAGGAGTCTGTCGTGGGTCAACCGGGTTTGCGGAACTGATAGGTCTAACTTAGGTTAACTGGCGCTAGGGTGAGTGACCTATTCTTTGCCGAGGTTGACTCGTAAAGGACGTCTTCCTCGGTGGTCAAAGAATGGCCCAAGTCTATAGGAGTGCTACTATGTCAGCAAGTTGGCGCTAGGGCTATAACTAGAGTGGCACTCTTTAACTAAGGGTAGGCTAGATAACATAGGTGGGGTACGTTTGGGATTCGCGCGCCACGTAGGGACTTTAGCTTAGATCGTTTTTTTTTAGCTAGGTGTGGCGCGTTGTTAAATGGCTTTAGCTAAAACAAGGTGCGCTTAGAAGCACGGCCTGGGCATGGCCTCTACCGCATTGCGCCGGCCGCGGTACAGGCGGGACAGAGTACCGGACAACGCTATTTCCAATGAAGGTCCAGGCTCGTGGACCAGAGGAGAACGGCTTTGCATTTCGCCAGAAAAGTCCCGTGAGCCACCCTGATAGGGCGCAAACTGTTGTTAATTTTTTTCCCAGCCATGCGTTTGCGTAAAACAAATGGGTCCTTGCGGGGGGACTCTGAGGGCAAGGGGCAGTGACACGCTGTTGTCGACTTATACGCTGTAAACGCCACTGTTCCCTTTTAAACAAACGGTTGCGCCTGTATTAACTGCAAAATTAGGGCTTGTGGTTTTCGGGTTTTGACCAGTTTATTATGCATGCTTGTACATCCGGTTCGAAGTTTTCTTCAATAAGAAGAGACTGCGAATTGGGTATCAAGCATGTAATGTTAAAACTCCTGATAATCGTGATAAATCTGTAAAATAAATTATTATAAGCTATAGTTAACCAGATGCGCTGATGCCCCTAATTCCCATTTCACTGGTCAAGCTCTTTTTACTTTATTGGGGGGGGGGAGCAAGCTACAGTAAACCAGATGCGATGATGCCCCTAATTCCCATTTCACTGGTCAAGCTCTTTTTACTTTATTCGTGGATTTAGGCTAACTTATTAATTCAGTTTCGTATTCCTGCTTGACCCGGCCACTCTGTCATAATGGGGCAGTGACAATTTGGGTGGTTGTAAAACACGACAGACTCACTTTCTACTTTTCTAGGCTAATTTGCAACGGTTGTATGCAGGGCAGTTAGTTGAGGCAAGCTTGTGTACTTTTATGTCGGTCGCGCAGGGACGATGGCGGTTCCAACGTTTTTTCATAAACTTTTCACGATTGCATGCCGAAGCATTCTAACACCGGTTACGTGCGAGAGATCCACGAAGATTTATCCACCGATTGCTTGCGCTCATATATTTTCAGCTGTCGTTTTCCCTTTTTCATCAACCAAAATGTGTGCGAGTTCACTTTTTCTATCCTTTCGTTTCCCGTTAGTAAGACCAGTTCTTGGGGGGTGTTGTGCCTTTTTACATCAGCCGACAGGTTCTTCTTATTGTTGTATGTTTGTTTATTTTTCGTCGCTCTAACCATGCGAACCGCCATCGTCTAGTTTTACAATGCGAAGAAATAACGATTAGAACAGAAGTCAGGTTTTGCTGTTTTCAATTTCCATTTGACATGTCTTGACTTTTAGGTAAGCAAAATGTAATTTATCTCAAAAAGCATTTAAAATAACACCAAATGTTTTTTTTTTCAGGATTGGATTTCAAATATTGTTGACTATATGGTTTGAAATATAAAAAATATGGTTCCACAAAAAGCTTGAGGTATTTTAAAATACATAACAAGTTATTATTTTTTGCAGGCTTAATCAATTTGTTTCTATTTTACAGAAGTATTTTTGCAGGTTTAACAAATGTTTTTATCTTTTACAGAAGTGAAGTATTTTTTGCAGGTTTAAACAATGGTTTCTATTTTACAGAAGTATTTTTGCAGGTTTAACAGTGTATTTTCTGTTTTGCAGGCCTTTTAAACGGTTCTACTTGTTTTGTAAAACTGATTAAACTTTTGCTTTGTTTTGCAGGTTTTTAAGAAATATTAGGAAGTTTGTTTGTCTTTACAGGTTTTATAGGAATAATGTTATTTTGTGTTTTGCAGGTTTTTTAGGGAATAACAGAAATAATGTCATTTTGTGTTTTGCAGGTTTTATAGGGTCCATTAGGAAATTTAACGTTGTTGTTTTTTGACAGGATGACGTCTTTTTTCAGGTTTTAGGATCATACTGTTTTAGGGTCTGGTTATATTTTGTTAAACAGGGTAATTGCTCTATTTTAAATCTGTAATTTACAGGTTTGTGATAGGTAACCGTTATTATTGATATTAAATTAATGAGCGTTTTGTAACATTTTAACTTAAAATCTTTTACGTAGCAAAGTTAAACATGTTACTAACCTCTTTTCAGGTTTAACAAAAGTATGTTTCTTTTTTAGGATTGTTCATCGGGGGGGGGGACTTAAAATCTTTTACGTAGCAAAGTTAAACATGTTACTAACCTCTTCTTTTCAGGTTTAACAAAAGTATGTTTCTTTTTTAGGATTGTTCATCTTTTATCAGTAAAAAATAAACGTATTTTAACAGATTGAGTTAATTTTGGCCCAAGCTTTCTTTTACCATTGACAGAAAACAAACTTCGGTAAGTGACGTTACTATTGCCATTGTTTTAAAAAGGCATTGTTTGTTGACTTTTAAACACAGTCTATTTTAAACGCATTTACTAAGTATGTAAAAATACATTGAACATAGTTATCGCGGATTAAAACACCCATTTTATCCGGTCTTAATTGGTTCACACGCATGTTGTAACAACCTGAAATGCGAATAACACATCGTAATAAACGAGTGCCCATTCGCCATAATTAACTTCAACATAACCCATCTCACATATTCCCTATAAGTTGTAAACAACCGTTTTTGTTTCAGATATCCTGGTCGACCTATTTGTTCATTCAGCAACAATCAACAGCATCGAAGACAATCTCCTACACGAAGTTTAAAGGTAAATTATATTTCAGTCATTATTAATTTTAAATATTGTGAAGGAACATAAATATAACTTGCACTTTTCACCGTAGTATAGTAACACTTGTGACGATAGGCGTGTTTGCCGATTTATTCATATCTTTTAGAGCTTATTATTCACTTAGCTGTTAACGTATAGCCTGTTTTAAGAACATATTTTACTACAGGTTAATAACCTATGTGGGGGGGGGGGGGACACTTGTGACGATAGGCGTGTTTGCCGATTTATTCATATTTTTAGAGCTTATTATTCACTTAGCCGTTAACGTTTAGCCTGTTTTAAGAACATATTTTACTACAGGTTAATAACCTATGTGGTAGCGCCCCCTCTGGGCTTTTTGTGAAATTGAGTTAGCGTTAGTTGTTTTCGATGTGTTTTAAAACCTTTATCGGGACGCCCATTTTTTTAACGAAAAGCTAAGTTCAAGTAACTGCCCACGCAGCGTATGGGATCTGTACCATAGAGAAGTAGAGAATTTAAAATTTAAACATATTTTCATTTATATTTTCAGGCACACCCACACACAGTGTCCACGCCGAACCACTTTGCAACGCCAACGAGAACGTTCCATCCAACAACACTATCAACATGGAGACCTACGACCGTGTTTAACACCACTGTTGTATTTACAAGAGCCCAGATACAGCAGGTATAGTTGTATTCTGATTTAGGTGTCATACGTGCATGTATTGATTGACGCCCCCTGTGCGCTTTGTTAGAAGTAAAACCATTGTTGTAGAAGCCGCAATACGCAATACTGCAGACAGTGCACATTGTTTCGGGGGGGGGGGACATGTATTGATACGCCCCCTTACGCCCCACAACTACTACTCTTGTGCGAAAACGTAAACAAATGTTAAAAGTTCAAAGCCAAGTTAAATTCCTACCCAGGCAGCGTATGAAGCAGAGTTGCAAGTCGGGCCGGGCTTTTCGGGCCGGGTTCGGGGGGGGGGGCTATCAAGGTCACATCAGTGCAGCTGGTGACGACAGATAGGCCGGCTAAAAAGCTATGCCACACTTATTCTGTGCGATGCCACAACTACTAATCTTGTGCGAAAACGTAAACAAATGTTAAAAGTTCAAAGCCAAGTTAGATTCCTACCCAGGCAGCGTATGAAGATCTGTAAAATACAGGATTAGTTATTCTAACATATATTTTAATTATTTTCTAGGCACCAACACACACAATGCATTCACCGAGCCACCGATCGTATGGTGACGTCATCTGTGACGTCATTCGGTGACCTCTCACTGTCGTCATAATCTTTCCATCCAACGTTGACGTCATCAAACTTTTGGAAACGCACAATCTACACAAGCATACCAACAGTAGTGTTATAACTGTTTGACGTTTACGTCACTGTGACGTAGGAAGCATCACATCTCATACCTATCTTCTTGCCCAAGCACGTAAACTGTTTTTTGACAATGACCAACGGTGCTACTCTTTTGCCGACGCGTTCGCTAAACGCAAAATTTGTGTAAAGTCGCGACAACTGAAGTTATTAAGTTATTCTTGATTTTTTTAACTGAGTTTCTGCATGCTGTCTTTGTTTATTGTTGTGACATTGTTTGCAAGATTAACTTTAAACAGTTTTGACGTAAGTAACCCGCTCATTTTGTTTTTCTAATGTTTTTATTGTTGTTGCCATTGCTGTTACCAACATCTCTCTCAACAATGTTTATGACATTGATTCTTAACGTTTTTGGTGTACTTTTTCACTCGGTTACCAAGTTCGAATTTCCATTGTGATGTTTTTGTGCCTTATTAATAACCAATACTAGTTATTTGTCCTGTCGTACAGTCAGATTTATCAACTGTCACGAACCACTTGGTTCAGAAAATACCTTTTGCTTTACCGTCTATTGTATATATTGGTTACGCAACAGCCTTTTTATTCTTTGTTTTCCTTGGCGTTTTACGGTTGGATTTAGGTAATTGTGGCAAATGTTATGTTAGTTTTCTTGCTTTGCCAAATGTGCAGCGTATAGTATTTGCTACCTTCGCCAGTATTTGTAATATAACGCATTTTTGTCTATTTGGTATCGGTGTTCACGAACTGTTTTATTCCTTTGAATTAAATAAATGTAAAATGACAAGGACTCGACTTTGGTTTTTACTTTACGCTAAGCTGTAGTTTTATTCATCATTGATAAAAGTTTGAACCATTGGTTGAATGGTGGATCTACATGGAAATATGAATACATTGTTTATTGTTTAAAAAGATCACTTCTAGGACAAGTATAGTTCGGTGGAACTACAATAACATCTTAATTCACTTCGGACGTGATTTGAATTTAACGATAGTTACACAACGAGCTTGGTTATCAAATAAATTGGGGGTAAGGGGTCTGTTATAACTTTTATATTGGTAGTTTTAGAATAACCACTGGGTCAAACATGATTTAGTGCAGCAAATAACATAGTTACTTAGTTGTAAGACACGATTTAAACATAGCGGTAGGAGAGGTAACAAGCACAGTTATTAAATAAGCGCAGTGGTTCTTGAGCTGGGCTGGAAAAGGGTCCGTTGCTACCAAAAGGTTGGATATTCCACCCTTATACAGTGCTTTTCTCTATACAGCATAGTTTTATCAAAGTTGCGAACCCCAGCGGGCCATGTATCACTGAAATTTTGAGAAGGAGATTTTGCGAAACATGAAACGGTGTTTTTAACCACTGGTAAATTCAAGTTACAATTTTTATGAGCAAAACATTTTGGTTAGTTTTAACTGCACCACAGTATCAACACCTCGTGCGCATGTATGTACAAATCAGCGGTTCCCAAATAGGGATTTGCAAACAATATCTTGGTGGTTGAGGAATGAGTTATTCTGCAATCACATTCAACGCCAGGTTTTGTGATTTAAAACGCCTCAATCTATACGGAATTTGCAAACACTTGTTTGTTTCGAGCAAACCAGTGATTTCATCACAAGTTACAAACAAAGGCGATGGTTTGCGCACAAACCTCCACAAATGTCAATCTTACATAAGATATAAATAAATCGGGTCAAAATTTTCGATTTTAGAAACCGGTTTAAACCGGTTTAAACGGGGGGGGGGGGGGGGGGGGGGGGGGGGGGGGGGGGGGGGGGGGCATTTTTTAACTCCCAAAAATCGAAAAAACGGAAAGGCTCTTAGGGTTTTATCAAAAATCGGGTCAAAATTTTCGAGATTAGAAACCGGTTTGGAGGTT
>QLIY01002644.1:0-17469 GCA_003260075.1 Phallusia mammillata | reverse complement strand
GCATGCGTTTACGCACGTTGACGGAATACGCAGTCTGTGTACAGCCACAACGCACTCTATCCTGCAACGCTGCAGAACCTGTCTGGTCGCTATCTGCTGGATGAGCAATACTTGGTATACATTATGTCTGGCAGCAATAGCTTATAGTCTGGTCGCTATGTTTGTTTCTGCAAACATCCATGCCATGTAGCTGAACACAACTCTTAACTCAGGGGTTGCCAAAATTTTATAGCTGCACGAATTTTGTGGATTTAGTACAAATACCAAATGTTTGCTGCACACTGATTAAATACTATTAATCTGGTATCATGACGCCGGGTATAGTGAGACACATGTGTTTTTGAAACAATATATTGGTAGTGGGTTAGTTGTCCGCAATTTATTTACTTCGTCCAGTCCGGTAAAACATATATTTTGCAGTTCTTTCGTGGCCCAGCATCGCCGACCAATGTTTGACCAAGCTGTGAAACATCTTGAAATGTTATGACACAAACAGGCAATGCAAAGGCCGACCAAACGTTTGGAACCTTAGTAATGTGGGTCGCATAAATTACATACTGTATTAATGACGGGGCATAAAATTTGATCAAAACTAATATAAACAGGTGAATCTATGTCATAGCAATTAATTAAATGTCATTTAAACACTTTATAAATACAACTTTACCGCTAAAGCAGCGTATTCTGTGGGGTCCGTTTTTCTTCTGGGGGTCCGTTTTTTCGTTTGGACAGCGTTTTGGAAAAAAAACTTCTTTTCTTTTATTTGTTTATTCTTTGTTGGTCTGTCTAACAAAGTTTTGCGCTCAAATGACAAAAACGATGCTATCTATTCTAATGAATGATGTATTTGATTTGTTTGTACACCGCTCTATAATGTGAAAATATGCTTACACGTTTCTGAAACTCTTTAGATACAACAGTCTGAAAGTAAATAAAATTCTAAGACATACTCGATTGACAATTGTTGATTCAGAAAAGTTATTCCATGCCTCGGAAAATGTCCTGTAAATCTATAAGACATTTACCCGATATTTCCTCAACTCAGCATTACTGTGAAGGAATAACAAGGTATGATTTATTTTGTTTCAAAATAATTTGGTAGCAATCAGTATTTGTGTTTTCACACTTTTTGCAGTCAATGTTTTATATTACTTAATGTTCAGAAATAAGCATCAAGGGTTGTTACTAAGTAGTATAGCATTTAGTTAGTATGTATATGTAGTATATCATGGTCAAACTGCAGGCCAGGGGGGGGGGGGGGGGGGGGGGGGGGGGGGGGGGGGGGGGGGGGACAAACGTGGCCCGAGAAAATTTTGTTGGCCTTTAAACATTTAAGAAAAATCAAACATTTTAATGACAATAATAACTTTTGTTAGCAATATAACAATACTGTAAATCTCCCATTGTGACACATGAAGAGGTATTGTTATGTGAAAAAGAAGTTTTGTTGATCAACAAACTAGTCATAGTCGGGTATGTTTGCAACATGTGGTGTGGCAGAAATAGAAAATTAAAAAATGGCTGCTACTTGTAAAAAAGTGGTAGAAAAAATTCTTTTAATATGGATGATATGATAACAATAAATCAAATCCAACTTGAAAGGAATCTTTTGCCAAAATGCCTTCGCATAATTTTTGAGTCTGTATCATATGGCACAAAACCATGTTGATGTGACACTGGCCTGCAGAGAAAGTTAACAATTTTCATTGGCCCTAAACAAAAAAAGTTGTACGACAATAGGGGGGGGGGGGGGGGGGGGGGGGGGGGGGGGGGGGGGGGGGGGGGGGGGGGGGGGGGGGGGGGGGGGGGGGGGGGGGGGGGGGGGGGGGGGGGGGGGGTTTGTGTGGTATATGGAGATGTGAAAATGCCTTTGCCTAATGTTCACAATTTATTAACATGTTTGAAAACAACTTTATATTTTCAGTGGGCAGTGAAGCTGAAATCTGTTTGAAGAACGCCAATAATTTGTTGATCTACAACCTTTGTCTCATTGGATGAAAACTCAACTATAGGATGTTCAACACCGCCACTGAACAAAAAGGTAAAGTGAACTGGTTTAAATTATGTGTGTTTTTAATATGGGTGACATGAATGAAGTTTTATTAGAAATATCCAGCAAATAAATAACAAAAGACAGTAAGTAATTTGTCGTTTTTTGTTTTTCAAAACGAATTGTTTCTGGCCTTTACTCGCTGACTTAAAGTTGGGGGTTTGTAATCACGATTTGGTGTTAAATAGGGCTCCTGAGAGTTACTTAAATACTGTGCCAATGTATTACCAGCTGAGAACCACTGCTTTAGGCTTTCAAATGCTTAAAGCAGTGGTTCCCAAACTATGCGCGGTCATTTGATGTCATTAGGTGTGCAGCAAAAAATATTGAAATTAAAGTCAATCAAGTAGAGTAGTAGTACCGGGTACTTAGACCACTAGGCCAACATGCTCCACGTCTCTGAAATGTTCAACTAGGCTATTTAACTATGAGAGTGACCTGTATAGCGGCTTTATGACTTCATAGTNTGTATAGCGGCTTTATGACCTCATAGTTAGTGCCTTTGTCAGCTAAAAAAATTATTCAAATGTTCGAAGTGCGCCAAATAATTTTTGTTTTTTCTAAAATGCGCCTTGAAAGAAAAAAGTTTGGAACCACTGGCTTAAAGTATTAAATATTGCCTGAATATAAACCTCAGACTAAAATACCTGCAGGTTTGTAGATTATTGCAAATTTTCAAACAAACATGTGCTGGAGAAAATGGAAAGTGAGGTTTTACTATTTATATGTTATACAGAATCTAAACAATTAATATTAATAAAATATGTTTTTTTTCTGGAATAGATTAGAAATATATGTGATCAATGCCAAAGCATGAAGTCTTACACATTTTTTACTAGCAAGTTTATTTTTATATTAGCGTTGTGTGTCAGCGTACATGGGAACCTCTTGAATCGGGTGATGTTGCCATAAACCCAGACCCAAGCAGTGCCAGGAAAAACTGGTTGCTCTATGTTTGAAGTCAAAATTTATGGAGATTTTTATTGAAGCGATGGATTGGCGCTGGGCACGATCTCGTCACAAGGTAAACAAACCAGTGTTTTTTTTCAGCAATACAAATTGTAGCAAGCCTGTTTAATGGTGAAACGACCTCATAAACTAACATAAACCAATAGTGACAGCCCATGTAGCAGAAGACTATGTTTGCATTGCTTTAAAGAAACTTTATCCAACTCCCTATTAAAACTCCTGTGCCCAAATATGGTCTTGTTTTTGACATCTGCACTTTTTCCTGAGAAATTTAGTGCATTGGGTAAATGTCATTGACCTTTGTTGATGAAATCTCAACTGTGTGATGTAGAGCTAAACCAAGTCAATTAGAACAACTTTTTCTTACAACTTATTTAATGAAATGCCTTTTGTTATATCATTGCAACTTTGAAACATTACAAGGTTTGTCACAAATGAGTTTTTTATGTATGTCATGGATATTATCATATTATCAAGATTTTTTACCACTCTCTTTGGTAAATTTTCTGCCAGTGACAACAAGTATTACTAAGACAGGGTGTGTTATAAACCTGTTAACAGTGCTACAAGATGGCTAATTTGGCTGTTCAGTTCCTGTGGTCATAAGTAAATAATAGCACCCATTCATATAATAACGGCTACAAACTCTTTTACCACTTCCTATACAGGCCCTATAGCGCCCTCTCCCGACACAAAACCGAACCAAAATGATTTATAGTTTGCAGTTTGAATTCCGGATGATTTTTATTAAAGTTAGGTGGGCTTGATTCCAACGCAAAGTAAACACTCCGTTGGTATTATCTGGCAATATAAATTGATACGAGCCTGTTTAATGGTATAACGACGTCATAAATCCTCACAAAACCACCAGTGCCGCAAATATTTGCTAAGCGACCGGCAGGCTGTAAAACGTTTGCTCGTTTGTTTGATGATGAAAGTTTGCAAACTCACAGTGGAGCAACGGGTTTAGGTGGGACTTANAGGTGGCCACAGTTCATATAAGTTGATTTATTTTTTGCTGTTCAGTTGCCGCCCCCAAATGAGAAACGTGATAACGACTTGTTAGTGCCACCTAGCGACACAATGTCATGAATAGACAAGACCACTAATTTTAGGAAAGTTAAATATATACACAGTGTTAATCTGTTTTTATGCTTAACTGTGAGATATTTGTCACTTGCAGTCTGATATCAATATATTGCTTATGTGGGGGGGGGGCGTCCATTGTTTTTGATGCGTTGGACAGGCGGATACCGTCGATCTTTATACACAAGATATTAAGAAACACAATTAAACTCCCTGTCACTTCAATCCCGTTCAATGGAAACCCCTAAATATTTATTCACGAGGCAGTTGGGCCAATGCAGCCTTTGTTTCAAATTTGTTTAATTAAAGAGAAATGATTTGAAAATATGTGTCTTAACGTGAATACAACATTTACAGAAAGAAGAAATGTGAAACTTTCATCAACGAAGCTGAGAGAGTTTGAAAGGTGGCCACAGTTCATATAAGTTGATTTATTTTTTGCTGTTCAGTTGCCGCCCCCAAATGAGAAACGTGATAACGACTTGTTAGTGCCACCTAGCGACACAATGTCATGAATAGACAAGACCACTAATTTTAGGAAAGTTAAATATATACACAGTGTTAATCTGTTTTTATGCTTAACTGTGAGATATTTGTCACTTGCAGTCTGATATCAATATATTGCTTATGTTGCAACATCCTTGTCAAATTGTCCCGATTTTGTAAGCAACAAAAACGACGCGATACTGCTTAAATCTGTATCTCTTTGTCTTTGCAGTGGAGGCATTTTGTGAAAGTTACACCTTCCAGTAAAACAACAATTATGTTTAACCAAACATCTCTGGACGCTGATGGAAAGGTATGAGTTTATTTACTGTTGATTTCAATTTGCACTACAGACATTTGTTTGATTTTCCGGCTAGAACGGATTTTTTTTAAAATCAGCGCATTTTTTTCTCAGTACTGATGCATTACGTAACAACAAGTGACGCAATTGTATCCGCAAATACTGCAAACTGAAAATAATAATTCCTTGTAAAATTACACCAAATTAAACCATGTACGTCTTGTATTTGATATGAAATCCCTTCCATTACAACTTACATCTGTTCACACAATATTATCAATTATATCCCCCGACACCAAATATGTTGATTTATGGTTTTCAAGGCTAAATGCGGGGTTTGTGTGGCGCATGGGGATAAAATGGGGGGGGGGGGCCATCCATGTCCTACAGTATTAAACTTTCTAATCTCAAACCCAAGACCCCGATGCTAACGACTAGGTGCGCCGTCTAGCGGATTTAATTTTTCTCCACTAAAATTTATATCCGTTTTTTCTCCAGTTCCAAACTTTGCGCATTTTCGCGCGAATTTAAAGATTACGTCACACATTATGGAAGCGACAAGAAATGTTCGAGAATTTGCAGGGGATAGTTTCCATAGCAACGCTGCAACATCAAATTCATGTAAGTTTTTATGCAGCGACTTCCTGATAAGTGGGAGAAAGCGTTTAATGATTTTCGCAAACCTTGTTTGTCTTCGCTCGTCACTATCAGGGCTCGATTAACCATTAGGCAAAAGTGAGCACGTGCTCAGGGCATCAAGGAAAGGGGCAATACATAAACTTTTTATAGCCAACTTTAAAATGGTGTCTTAGTATTTAAATGGACCACAGAGTCCGATTTTTCAGTTAATACTGCGACGTCTTTTGTGCATTAAAATATAGCAACACTACAGTGCTTAGAGTTTGTGAAGGGCTTAACCCACTCATCACTGATATGATGTTCAGCAATAATTGTTGGTCGATCATCGAGCATCAAAACTGCGATGTTCAGACTATTCAGCTACTGGCGCCATCCATTCTTAACAAATAGTGCGGATATTATCTAAAGCTTGACTCAACTTAACTTGGACACAGACTCAAGTTGACTCTCCACATCACAGTTTTATTTGCTTAATTCATTTGTTGTTTGTTTTGTTGATCAGAAATACACTGGATATGATGGTGCCCCTTTTATTACTTGTTTAACTTTAATAGCTTTACCCCTCTGTTATTCTCAAATACACCAAAGCGATACATCAAAAGCTGGATTTTTAATCTCATACTTGCGCCATCTAGCCGGTTGCATTCTTTGTATTTTTGTGATTTATCGATTTGTAAAAGCACTTGTGTGTTTTAATCCGTAGACATGTGCGTGGTAAGAAGAGAGTTGGTGGCCGGGTGGAAATGCTGAGAACAACAGCGTGATGGTTTTGTCCCAACAACAACAGAACACACAGGATCGGTTTGTGACTTGGTGTGACGCTCAGATCAAACTAATGCCGGCTGATGCTTACTTCACGGTGAGAGTTTGTTTTGATATTTTCAAACTGAGAGATTGACAGAATGTTGTTTACACACGGGCCAAGTTGCTTGTTACGTCACACAAACGTCTTTGTTTCACTGAAATCAAGGTTGTCTAAACTTTTTTTGGACGAGGGCCAACATTAATTAAATAAAGACGCACGCGGGCAGCGTTTTTCCAATTTTTAACTGTAAAATTAATTCGCAAACACACGACTGCACAACGATTTTTGCAGGGGGGGGGGGAACACACAGGATCGGTTTGTGACTTGGTGTGACGCTCAGATCAAACTAATGCCGGCTGATGCGGGGGGGGGGTTCGTTTTGTTTGCGCAGTTAAAAATTCTACACAAGCACGTTATGTAAACTCTTCTTATTCTGCAAACCTCGCAAGACCTACAGGTTCTTCTCAAAATCGTTGTTACGAAGCCAGAGCAGTTTGAAGTTGCTTCAACTTTTAATCGCGATCACCACCTGCTACCGTGTCTAGTGAGGCTATGTGCTTTGTGCGTCTCTTCACTTTTGTTGATAAACTGCAACATTCTTGTTGCAAATTAGACAAACCCAACTGATTTGGAGTCATTAAAAGTGTTGCAGCGCCCTTATAAATGGCGGCCTCTACTAACAAATGTCATAAGTACGCCTATTGTCTATTGTGGCGTCATATGCTGCAGCATATTCTTTATTACGTTTAAAAGACAAATGACAGTACGCCATACCAAAAGCAGGCAACCGTGCTTGTGATTCAACTTTCGCGACGTTGTAAAATTATGTGCTCGTATTTGTGTTGCTTAGTTCTTTTTAAACCGGGGTCTCTTAATGCATTTTATGAAAAAATAAGCGTTTTAAAATCAACAAGCTTTAAGATGGCGGACAAAAAAAGGTTTGTGTAACATTTTTGTTGCTTAACAAGCTTTCATATTTTTTGCCAGGGGGGGGGGGGCGACAGAGTTTCCATGGCAACAACAAATACAGGAAAACAGAAACAAATCTCCATTAAAAAACAACCACAAAACAAACTGAATTTGCTTCCACAATGCAATAAATGGAACTGCTTTTACATTTCCGGAATAAGGGGGGGGGGGCGAGAGATGGGCGACAGAGTTTCCATGTCAACAACAAATACAGGAACAAAAACAAATCTCCATTAAAAAACAACAACCACAAAACAAACTGAATGTGCTTCAACAATGCAATAAATGGAACTGCTTTTACATTTCCGGAATAAAAAAACACGAATGACAAAACCTCAGCACCAACGTTAAAATTTGCTGTTATTTTTATGTTATATATGTAGCGGTTGCGACATAATTTGTGCAAACTTTGCAATATTTGTGTACGGGGGGGGGGGGTATTTGCTGTTGTAACTGACAAACTTGGAAAAACAAATATTAAAACCTTTTGATGAAATAGCAAATATGTTCTGGATTTTACCAACAATGTAAAACGTGTACAACGTGTTGTTTCTTTGCTATTTGTTGAGCTCTAAAGTTAATTATTATGCAAAGAGGGAATATTATAAAATCCAACGTTAAACTTTATTCGTTGTAAACACTAGGCAATTGTTTAAAAAAATATATATATTTACAAGCTGCTGACCACATTCTCAAAATTAACCAAATTGGCAATTATAGTCGGTCGAATATCAAATACCAACTTTTTCATCGTTTTTATCAAACCAACGTAAACAGAACATTTGCAAATAAACTCGTAACAAAATTCCAACACAAGTGCGCGAAACAAGCTTATTCAACCGTGACCACAAGCATTTTCACATGGAATACGATTCAATAGACTGGTGCACTATTATTTATATTTGTGTGTGTCGTGGTCGAGGTCTGCTTAGACGCTATAGGGCTGATTAAAGTGTTAAATTATTGTTTATCTTTTCTGATATTCCTACTTTTCTTGTGCACATAAAGCAGTGTTCTTCTATTTTGGATGTTGAATATGTTATCGCCTATGTTTATCAAGTAGGCAGTGTTGCAAGGGGGGGGGGGGGTATATATATATTTAATGCTGTGTGCCTATTTTTTTTAAAGATAAAAATGTCTCTTTCAAGCTTGATTTTCTTAATTTTTAACTTTACTGTCATGTATTAGAACAATGTTTAACTTGTATTCTTCTGTATTTGCTGTTGTAACTGACTTATTTGGAAAAACGAATATTACAACCTTTTGATGAAATAGCAAATATGTTCTGGATTTTACCAACAACGTGTTGTTTTTTCGCTATTTGTTGAGCTCTAAAGTTAATTATTATGCGAAGAGGGAATATTATAAAATCCAACGTTAAACTTTATTCGTTGTAAACATTAGGCAATTGTTTTAGGCAAACAAATATATATATTTGAAGCTACTGACTACATTCGCAAAATTAACCAAATTGGCAATTATAGTAGGTCGAATATCAAATACCAATTTTTTTAATTGTTTTTATCAAACAAACGTTAACAAAATATTTGCAAATAAACTCGTAACAAAATTCCAACACAAGTGCGCGAAACAGGGGGGGGGGGGGGGGGGGGGGGGGGGGGGGGGGGGGGGGGGGGGGGGGGGGGGGGGGGGGGGGGGGGGGGGGGGGGGGGGGGGGGGGCTGGTCTGCATAGACGCTATAGGGCTGATTAAAGTGTTAAATTACTGTTTATCTTTTCTGATATTCCTACTTTTCTTGTGCACATCAAGCAGTGTTCTTCTAATTTTGATGTTGAATATGTTATCGCCTATGTTTATTAAGTAGGCAGTGTTGCAAGGGATGCGACGGTACTGCAAGCAAGGATGGCAGTGCGGTACGATGGTATGGTACGGTACGCAGCAAATTTCATCAAAAAGTACGGTACGTAGGTACGGTACGCAAAGAAAGCTGAGGTACGGGTACGGTACGTGGTACGGTCCTTCACTAGAACGTACCCCCCTACTGGTACGCATAACAAATGTTGATTAAACGGTCATTTTCGAATCGTTACCATAGGCAGATAATATTAAAATAGCCTGAAACGTGGGTGATGACCTGATTCTATTATTATGTCTCTGTACCAAGCGAGGTTTTACAAAGTTGATGACGTCAGTGCTCAATATTTTGTGCTTACCTGCTGACCGCCATGCAAAAGGAGGGTTACATGCACTGTAGGTCTATTATTATAACGCGAAAAAAAACAAGAACTCGGTATTTGTAATTGATTCTGAAGTTAGTAAGAGAGCAAATAGATAGGATTGACTCAAAGAATTCCTGTTCTATAACATTTTTTATAAACATGTGGTATTTGTTTCATTTTTGTGTGTGAAACTGTTGGAATTATCGCCTATTCAAAAAAGATCCTGGTAAATTGACGCTTTTACGGTTTTATCTTTTGTGTTTTTTATCTTTCATCGGATGTTCACCGTCTGCTCGGCTTTCTGTCAAGGGAATGTGTTTGTGAAGGAACTATTAGCTTTTTTCGATTGTTATCCCTTTTCTTGCTCCCCATGGACACAGTAGATGCGAAATATGTTCGTTCGTTATCAGGCAATTGTTATTGGGATGCAAAGAGTTTACCAACCAAGTTTCCATTGTATTTACTGCTTTACAAGACTTCTTCAGGGCAGGGCGGCTACACACTTGGTACTTTATGTGTGATTAAATTATTTCGTTTGTTTGTAGATATGTTTGTTTTTGCCACACGTGTAATACGGATCTTATGTAATAAATTATATCTTCAGTGTCTGATTTGTTGAGCACTTGTCTTCAACTAAAAATACGTTGATATTGGCATTAAACAATTACGACATCTGGCAGTTGTTATTAAGTAGGGATAGTAATGGAAGTCCTAAACATACAAGAAATGCGAGCGATCAGTAATAACAACTACTCCAGTTGAGAAAGTTTGTAAAAGTATTAAATTTTACGCGAATCCAGCTTTCTCTCATGGGATTAGATTAGAGCAGTTTTGTTTCGCGCAATTTACTTCTAGAAGAAAGTTTTTGAAGTTTGTTTCTATTTGTTTTATCTCATAAAATCGACAATTTGGCTAAATGGTATTTGGTTTGTACGTAAAACTGAGCACAGTAGTTTTAACCATAGCGTTTGTAGAAAGTAAAAATACGAATAGTCGTAATTAAACTGGCGCTAATGTTTTTCAATGTTTCCAAAAATGTAAACAATTGATTTTACTTTCATTTATAGTCTGGCAAAACTCTAGATCCAAGTTAAGCCAAGTCATTAGGTCATTTAGTAATGTTAAGTAACATTATGGAAACCATATTAAAAGTACTCCAAGTCGTATATGTACATGTCAGCACAACCAAATCAGTTCTTTTTCGAATTACAAGTTATTTCATCTATAAAATCTTTCACTAGGTGGTGTGTTGCTGACTCATGGTTGGGGGGGGGGAATTTGGCTAAATGGTATTTGGTTTGTACGTAAAACTGAGCACAGTAGTTTTAACCATAGCGTTTGTAGAAAGTAAAAATACGAATAGTCGTAATTAAACTGGCGCTAATGTTTTTCAATGTTTCCAAAAATGTAAACAATTGATTTTACTTTCATTTATAGTCTGGCAAAACTCTAGATCCAAGTTAAGCCAAGTCATTAGGTCATTTAGTAATGTTAAGTAACATTATGGAAACCATATTAAAAGTACTCCAAGTCGTATATGTACATGTCAGCACAACCAAATCAGTTCTTTTTCGAATTACAAGTTATTTCATCTATAAAATCTTTCACTAGGTGGTGTGTTGCTGACTCATGGTTACAAATAGTTTGGAAAGACTCCAAGGTTTGTTTACAAAAATTTTAAGGCAGCCTGTTTACATAATTTTGCTTTCAAATGCCTGAACCCAGAATAGAGGTAAACAATTTTACCAATTATATATGAGCAACAAAAAGCAAATGCAATTTTTGGGCAACAAATTCTAGACTTTAACTGTTGCTAACATTACATTTAGGAAGCAAGAAATTCCAGTAATCCGGAACCGAACCCAAACTGGAAATTATGATATTCTTGAAAAACAACCGGAGTTGAACCTCATATTCTGTCTGACAATGGACCCAAAAATAAAGCCTGTATTACTTTTTGTAATCCCCACCACAAATTTTATTGATTTCAGACAATGTACTGATTAATAAATAACACAGCAGCAGAATTTGAATTGAGATTAAAATTGATGCAACATGATATGTCACACAGTGTAGTGTAGATAATAAGTAGAAATAAAATGGAACAAAAAGAAATTTAAACCAGTTTAAATCCATGAAATGGCTTTGACCGGATATTTCTCCAAACCTGAACAAAACCTAAACCTGGAAATAGTTTGTTTTAAAAACCTGAGCCGAACCCCAAGAAACAATAAACAGTAAAACTGAACCAAACCTGAACCCATAAACAAGCTGTTGAACTCCCTGATTTACTTTTACTGTAGGTTGTTTTTTTCAGAGCGGATTCCTTTGCAAGAAATTAAAAAAATAGGATAACACTGTTTTGTGGCAGTTATTTTACTGTTCTAATGGGATTATTTGCTCCAAAGAGATTTTCTACCATTTGGATTTATGATTTGTAGATGTACGGAATCATGAACCACTTGTTCCAGGACTTCCAGGAAGTGTGAGATGGTGGTGACAGGTAAGGATGTTCAAAGTTGCTCCAAAATGTTCATAGGCATAGAGAAATGAGCACGACTGTGAATAGTTATTTTTATGACTTTATTGATCTTATTGCCTTCAGTAAGAGTAATTTGCTTTGGTGGAAAAGGACTGACATAGACTCTCTAGTATATACCCATTGTTTAGTCTAAAGATATTAATTTTAAGCGCTTACCTTCAATATATATATATATATATATATATATATTTATAAGAAATAAGTCACAGTGTATGTTCAATGGCAATACGTTCTAAGCCCATTTTAGTGTTTTATGAACATTTTCTAAAATTGATTCCCATTCATTATGATTATTTCTATTCATTCTTTTTCATATTTTGTATTAGATTGAATTTCCTGTTTCTGCAGGCTAATTGGATACCCCGAATATCGAAAAGTATGAACAGTATGTACACTAACATTCCACTGGCAAGAAAGGGTCCAGCAGATGAACAAAGGGAGTTACTTTACAAATGGAATAAAATGGGAACAGATGAACTAGGTATGTCTGTTAGTAACTTATAGTAATGTACATGTGCTCTACAACCTTGTTTCATTCATGTCACACTTGTTAGTACAGCCACTCGATAGCCATTTGTTAGAATTTGTAATATTTAAATACTCTTGTTTTGTTTAAACAACTAGTTTGGTTATAGTTACTTGGGGCATGCTTCAATCAATACCTCACAGCACATAAGCTGCCGCAACATTAGTTTTTAACATTTGTGCCCCATGTATGTTTCAACTTGGTGTATTCTCAGCTATAAGGTTTCTTGTCATAAAGTTATCATTGATTTTCTTCCTCTATTTCAGATCTGAGTCGCTTTCGTCCAGTCTAAGGATTTCCTTGAGGTGATACCAGTATCATAAATCCAAACTATCATTCTCTGACTGGGTTTGAAATTGATGATGAGTCTCTTAACTTTGAAGGCCATTGGGTCTTATTTAAGTTTCCTTGCAAGTTCCATTCCTTTGCAAAACTGGTAAGTGTAAATGATTTGGTTGTTGCTAAAAGTCACTTCAAATCAGAGTGGTCGGATTCTAGGTCCGACTGTGACTTGTAGTTCTATGATGCCAATATTAGGGAGAAACCAGCCAACAATCGCAATATCTCCAAAACTAAAATAGATATGATACTGAAATTTTGACACAATTTTGTACACTTCATAGCACCCAGCTTTTGGAAAAATATATTTTTCAGTTATTAATACCAGTCTTTATAGGTCCCCTTCGGGGGGGGGGGGGGGGGGGGGGGGGGGGGGGGGGGGGGGGGGGGGGGGGGGGGGGGGGGGGGGGGGGGGGGGGGGGGGGGGGGGGGGGGGGATGTAGTTGTGTCATTAATTTCTCTTGAGCTCAAATGAAATCTAGCTGTTTTAATTGCTGAACTTTTTCGACACAGCCAGACTAAATGTGGCAACCTTATGTTGTGAAAATAAAACAGTTGTTTTTCTTTGTGTTTAGCTCAACCTTCTCCAACTTTCATTTTCTTTGAAAAAAACAGAAATTTTGTTTTATTTGTCAAATACAGTTAACATATTTTACATGTTTTAAGGCCAAACCTAGCGACCACATAAAAAAACATAATCAGAGCAGCTTCTATGAGATAAGACAACCAAGTGTTAAATTGCCATCATGAACAAACCATAGCCCTGCTAACAAATGTTAAGAAGTCGCTTGCATTACCAACATAAGATTCAAACATCCATCAGAAAGTAGATTTTAGGTTCGGGGGGGGGGATTAGAAGTCACTTGCTTTACCAACATAGGATTTAAACATCCATCAGAAAGTAGATTTTAGGTTTTGCCTGACTCTGTTTTTGAATCAGGTTTTGCACATAACTAGTTTTGGCTACTGTACAACAAACAAAGGCTTACTTAAGAACACTATACACAGACTTGAAGAATAATATATTCTTTATGTACAAGTTTTCTGGCAGTTATGTTTTTAATCATTTGTGAAACTTAGCTTCAGCTATTATTTTCTTTTTTCAGACCCAAGTTTATCATCTGATGATGATTTCATCAGACGAAATCCAAACCCTTATGTGAAAAGGTAACTGTTGTTTCTATGAAAATCTTTGTAAGTAAATTTATCACATATTGTGTGTTACCTAACCTAAATGTGAAAGTACATTAATCATGCTTTGTTGATTGGTGTAAGTCAAGGGTGCCAAACCCGTTGACCTCATATTGATATTAAGTCGGTTGTAATGGATGCAGAAAATAAATTTACATAAATAGGTAAATAAATTTATTGTGAAAATTAATCTTTAGGTTATGTTTACCTGTTAACGCCACAAAAACTCAAAAAGCACTTTGTTATGTCACATAAGTATAATATAGTTGCAGTAGTAATTGTTACTTTGTACTGGTAGTTGCAATGTTTTCATACTGCGAATTAAATCCCTGTTTGGCTGTATCAGTAAAAAACTAAGTTTTTTGGCCTAAATTTTTTTTAAATGTGTATTGGATCAAGTTTTTAATTGCCACTCATTGCACTCTAAATAATCATGCCTAAACCATGATAAAAACATAAAACCAGGCTCAGAAAAATTCAAGTTGTCCTTTATTAATAAACATATGGTCTTGCTTTGAATGTTTATATATAACACAACCAGGCTTCTACTTTAGTTGACTTTGAACCTTAAAAATCCTTGCCTATCTTCTGTTATAGTAGTTGCCCCATGTCTTCGGCGCCAATGGTGTACAATTTAAACACTACATTTACTTGACTACTTTAATAAAGGAACTAATTCCTGATCTAAAATTTACTAAAACAATTATAACCCCAAACCTGACAGTTAAATTCTCAAGTCTTTAATTTGCCATAGGTTACGTCAAGAAACAAACAGCGCAAAACAATAAGCACCACATAATTAAGATAAGTATGTCCTGGTGATATAGTGTCCCAGGTACTATATACAGAGGCGTAGAGTTTTAAAAAATAGCGGGGGTGCGACTTTTGATAATTGACGCCGATGCCTATGCCATGTGCAGTATTTGTACCCGTATAGGACCATATACCACCTTTTACGTGCTTTAGCCTGTAGTTTCTTTAAAATTAATTTGCAAATAGTCACTTGACACAATTTGTTTGTGTTCGATTGGAACGTTTGCTGTGCGTCTGATGGAATAAAAGGGCGATTTCCTGAATCAGCAATTTGAATCAAGTTTAGACCATTGCAGTGCTTTGCAAACGGACATTAAACACGCTTAGGAATCAATTCATTGACTATTTTCCCAGTTATTTTTTATTGCAGAAAATTATTGCAAAAAATAATACTAAAATGTTAGCTTCTATGTCATGATTATGTTGCATTAAAATGCCTGTTTATTGCGAAACAATTACAATTGTTACGTTTCGACCGAAGTCTGTTCGATCAATGGCACGAGTGCGGGCATTTTTAAGCTGGAAACACGTCTTAATTAACCGACGTAACTTGAACAAGGATTTTGATGTTATACAAAGATCAAGGCTGGGGGTGCGCGGCACCCCCGCTCCCCCGTACTCTACGCCAGTGACTATATATATATATATAAACCAGAAACTAATATCACATATAAAGTAAATGTCCAAAGTATGTTAAAAACATAGTTTATTGTCATCTGAAGTATTGCAAGATTTGCCCAAAATCAGAGTCAAGCCCTGTCAAACTTTTAAATGTGTTGTGCAGTGTTGTAATTTTATTTATTTGATTCCAGGAATTTGTATGATGTGATGGACAACATAAAATCTGATGCAAATGCTGGAGATTNATTCCAATCACATTTAGATTGTTTTGGTCTTGGTAAGTTCTTGTGTTGAAAATTCAAACATCTTTATTGAACACAACCATGTATAAGCTCATGACACTAAGGTCCAGACTTACCTTGACATTGTAGGTTGTTTTTCAATTTCTAAAATAAACATAAACTATGGGTCCCCTTCCCTGCAGGGGAGGCATCTCGATTTCAATCAGTTTTTTTTCTGTCATGAAGTTTGTCCTTGTGCTTTTGGCACGAAATGTTTAATGGATTTGGATAAACCTTTCACAGATGGTAGATATAGGATTTGTTTCATTTGACTTGATAAACCAGCATTTACCCTGCTAGTCAGTTTAGTGTAAAACGTTTTTGTACATTGCTGCACACCACAAATGAAGATTTCTGTGGTGTAATGGTATAATAAAGTAAACAGAATATATGTTACTTGTGTTTGTTGATGTTTTTTTGCAAATGGCAGCTAGGAAGGCTAGCTGTTTAAAACACCTCTTCTTGTCAACATCTTAAACATTGACCAATTCGATTTTTTTACATGACTGTTGATTGGGTAATTGTGGTTTCATATTTAATACAGTTGGGCATAAACCCCATCAGTTACCCCACTTGCCCCTGCAATTGGTGAGTTTATTAAACAGTGTAATTTAATCTTAATGAAAATTGTACAGCATATAGACTTTACCATAAATAACAGCTGATTATTGTGTTTCACCCTGCAAACCCAATTTTACCTCACCAGCGCCCTTAAAAAAGTAAATTTTTCACAGTATTGAAATTGGCTGAAATTTAGACAGATTGTAGAACACATTTTTGGTGAAATTTGTCCGTGCACATTTGGCATGAAATTTTAATAGATTTGAATGAAACTTTCACAGATGGTAAGTGTAGCATTTTTGTATGTTGCATCACACCACAAATAAAAGGTTTCTGTGGTGTAATAGTGTCATAAGAGCAATATAACATCTGTTGCATGGTTGTGTATTGTGTGGTGGCGGTTTCTGCAAATGACAGTTAGAGGGTGTTAACAGCCTGATGACGTCAGAAGCGTTAGCGAATTTTGTTTAAACACACTTCTAGTGGTCAAAATGTAAACAATGGTGGATTTTGATAAACTTTCACAGGACTGCAGTGGGTCATTATAGTTTAATCATATATTAGTTTGGGTGTGGAACCCCATCAGTCACTTCACTAGCCCCCAGGGAACCTACTAAAAGTCGAATAACAAGAGTCGTTGCTTGCCTTGTATGCTGCACATGTCAGTTGAAATGTGATTCAACTTCCAATGGGTTTACTGAGCCTGTGAGACTGAGCCTGTGAGACCAGCACCATTGCTGTTTTAACCTTTCTGTTTCTGCAGTCTGGCTGATCTTCCGCAAACTGCTAGTGACAACTTTATCAAAACCTTGTGATTTGNGAATAACAAGAGTCGTTGCTTGCCTTGTATGCTGCACATGTCAGTTGAAATGTGATTCAACTTCCAATGGGTTTACTGAGCCTGTGAGACTGAGCCTGTGAGACCAGCACCATTGCTGTTTTAACCTTTCTGTTTCTGCAGTCTGGCTGATCTTCCGCAAACTGCTAGTGACAACTTTATCAAAACCTTGTGATTTGCATTAAATACTAAGTCACAACAATATGGTTTCAAAATATGTTTTAATACCTTCACCAGTTCACACATACATGTGTGGGGAATCCATTCATTCT
>QLIY01002643.1:0-17488 GCA_003260075.1 Phallusia mammillata | reverse complement strand
CTGGTTTGAAATTTGGGTATGGGTTTTAGATGTAGTTATTCTTGTCAAAACATATTGAAACTAGTGTGTTTGTAACAGTTATCTTTACTTTGCTAAAACACAATAAAACAACATGTGGTTTAGAAAACATTTTTCTATAAACTGAGGAGAAAACATTTTTTTTTTGCCATCAAACCAATCAGTTTAACGCTAGATTTATATTTGGATTGGTCGACATATTGGCTATTGCAGAGCAGGCAGCTGGTGACATAAATTCTGTAGTTTGTAAAAGATTGCTTTAGTCAGATGGTCTGTCCATGCTGAGTTATTAGACTACATTGTTCTGTCATCATAGACTCGTGGTTACTGCACTGACCACACAGTGTACATTGTAAGCATTGTGTGCCAGGAGTCTGTAATTTATTAGAATGTTTCCCAGCATAAGTGGTCTTTTAAATACCACTCTGGCTTGTGCAATGTAAACCTCAACATGGATGGATTATCTGGCTGAAACAATCTTCGGTTCTACTATTAAAATTCAGTGCAAGGTGTTGTTTAAAATAAGATAGTTGGCTGTCATAGGGTCAGTTACTGTTTAATTGGTTGATCCTAAGGTTAGAGAAATTGTAGAATATGATTGATGTTTGACAGTGTGCGAATCGTTGGCATTTAAATGGTTTGTACAATGTGAGAATGTGAGGTGCTTTTTTACACAATGTTTTACACTAAACCCCACAGTTACCCCACTAATTCCTGAAAAGTGAAGTTTTATACAAAGTATGAATTAAATTAGGATTGTGTTGGTTTGTATAAAAATAACTGACTAGATTTATTGAGCAGTATGTTGACTGTTGCGTTTCATTTTATGGAGCCAATGTCAAAATTATAAAATAGGTGAATGTGCAATTGTCACTTACGCTTTTCATTCTTTCTAGTTTCTACACATCATTTCGTACAGCTTTGTATGTTATTACAGAGAATACAGCTTGCACTGTACTGGGTGAATTATTCTGCTTAAAGCTCATCTAATTTTATCTTGTACACGTTTTCTAAGCTTTTTGCCCTGCTCTGTTGTATATTATTTGTCACATGAGCATGGCTGGTGGCATTAAAACTTTTGTTGCAAGCAAGTATGGTTTGGCATATCACACTTGTGTTCTTTTTTAGGATGAGACTGAGACATTAAAAAGCTGTAACTTTTATGATTCAATGCAGTAATAAATAATATTAGGATTCCTTCTGAACATTTTTTGCACATTATAGTACAACACATTTGCAAGCTTAAAGGCAAACAAGGTAAGTATTTAAAACAGATATATAATCATAGACAAGCAGTTACTGTAAAATAACTGTAAAAAAAAAACAAAGCAACATAGTAACACATAAGGTAAAGGTAATTTGTTAAAGTAAAGTTGTGTAACAGTGTGGCACTAATATTGCTGTTATTTAACATCTGACATCGTTTTGAAAAGAATTAAATAACCAAAATCTTGTTTTGCATGTTGAAGTTATAAAATGGAGAGTTACAGCAAACAGAAAAGAAAAAGTCATGCTGAAGCCACAAAAAGAGAACCCTATTTTTTGAGGTCAAGTCAAAACTCAAACGCCCCAACATCAAGGAAAACTACTTCAACAAAACTTAGTACAGGTCAGACTGTTGCAAAAATAATGTGAATAGTAGAAAAGGATTATAAATTGCAGTAGTCGTTTTTCCTCAGTCGTCAATTGTAACATAACAAGCATGTAAATAAAACAGTTAATTATCTAAACATACAAATGTGACTGCTGACTGTAAGCTACATAGTAGCAGTGCCATCTGGGAATTTCAAAGCTAAAATAGATTACTCATTTAGTTAATTGGATAACAGGTGGATAAAAGCTAATGTTGCTCGCCCCAGCAATTGTGAGCAACAGAAAGTGTCATATTAACCAAGTTGGTTAAAATGCTGGACTCCCTCATTTATTGATCAGTGTAAAAGGGACAAGATCAAGTGTAACATAGTTGTTATAATTCCTGTACCTGCATCAAACAACATATTTGCTCATTTATAGTGGTAACCATGAAAACATCATTGCAACTATCACATTTGATAACCTTTCCTTGTTTTTGTTATCCAGATCAAAATGTGGGGAAAAAGCCTAAGATTGCAAAAGACGAAAAAAGAGGTTTGTGTATGCACTTTTTATATGTTTTTTTTCTATTGCAACATAAACTACTAGCAGGTATGGTCATGGTTCTGTGTTGTTACTTGTTTGCTCCCAGTAAATGACACCTTGCTATCCCCTAAAGATGACATTGTTTAAAACACTTATGCTGAAAAAAGAATAAATTCGCATTTCATTTATTTAAATACAGATTGTCCACATGTTTTTTCTGTCAATTCTGTTTTTTGCACTTGGTTTTCAGAAAGTTGGAATGTAAATTTTCAGTTATTATGGGTCCCCTTTCCTGAAGGGTACACATCTTGATTTTACTCGATTCGTTTGTTGTTTTTTGTTTGTTTTTTCTTTCAGCCCTGTGGTTTGTCAACCCATTTATGAAATGTTTGATGGATTTGGATGAAACTTTCACAGATGGTTTATATAGTTATGTGGATGTGCCATCTGCTTTGTTTATCATGACAACCCCTGTATTTAGCCCACAAAGTGTGGAATGTTTTTGGTGCACACCTGGAGGTTACGCTTCTGTGGTGTTATAAAGACAACCAGATGTGTGTTACTTATGTTTTTGGGTTGTTTGGTGGATGTTTTTGCAGTTGACAGTTATGGGGGTGTTAACAGCATGGTGACACCAGCAGCATTAACGGTTGTCATTTAAAACACCTCCTAGTGGTAAACATTTGACACATTGGTCGATTTTGACAAAATTTAACAGGACTGTTTATTGGTTCATTGTGGTTCTATATTTTACTAACCCCCTAAAGTGGGTGAATTTTTTAAACAGTGTCGGAATTGAATAAAATTTGGACTATTTGTAGAATTTGTCATTTATAGGAGCTGTTTGCTGTGTTTAACCCTTTGTACCCCAACATTTTCCCGTCTAGCCCCCTAAAATAAATACATTTTTTTAACAGTGTTAGAAAGGATTGAAATTTGAATAGCTTATAGAACATGCCAAAGGTGTTGTTGTGTTAAACCCTTTGAGCCCCCACATTTACCTCACAGCCCCTTAAAATGAGTGAATTTTTTTAACGATGTCAGAATTGAATGAAAGGTAAACAGTTTATGAAATACACCATTTTAAGTTGTCAGTTGTGTTTAATCCTGTAGCCCCACGATTTACCCCACTTGCCCCGAAAATAAGCGAATTTATTAAAAATTTTCAAATAAATTTTTGGACAGCTTGCTAAATTTGCCATTTATAGGTCTCAATTGCTCTATTTAAAGATTTTTTATCCCTCTTTTTCTTTAAAAAAGAACATTAATTAGGACAAACTGTAAACAATGCCTGAATTAAATCGGATTTGTATAGTTTATACTTTTTATAACATAATTATTTAAGCCCAGTGTCGATCACTGTGTTCTCCCCCAGTGGTTGGCAACCGCCAGTCTGGTGCCGGTCCAGGAAAAGTTTGTTCTGGGGCCGTATACGCTTTCAGGTTAAATGCTTTAAAACATTTGCCAATGTATGGCAGGGATGGTAAACTATTTTTTGCGTTTTTTTGCTGAATATTTGCTGTCTATGAAGGCCCCCCCCCCCTGTGATAAATTTTCAGTTTTAAAAACGGTCTGCAGTACAAAAAAGGTGCAGACCCCCATCCTACCCTACAACACCAAACTTAGTGATGGTTATCTCTTGAAATGCATTATTTCTAAGTTTGCATGTGTGGGGACCCCCCCCCCCCCCCCCCCCCCCCCCCCCCCCCCCCCCCCCCCCCCCCCCCCCCCCGTTTCTGCCTACAGAAACAACCAAGGCTATAAAAAAGGTGGCTGATGTGGGACCCAATATAAAATAAGTATCGGAAACATATTAATGTTTCAAATAAGTTATAGTGTGCGAGCAATGGCAAAATGTGCTTAGCCACCATTCTAGTTTAATTTTGATTTGAGAAAAAAATTTCAAAAAAACCTTGTCAAAAGGTTATTAACCAGCCATTTAACTTGACCACCACCAGTGAAAGGCTGCTGCAAGTCAAGTAAACATATTGCTAAACTTTGTTGAGAACAATTTGTTATACCTCACAACATGATAACAATAGTATGGATAAAGCTAACTAGACAAAGTTAAATACAGTTTGTCATACCTTTGCCACAGCTTGGCAATACTAACTGTTTTTTTTTCTTTAAATTTTAACATTTTAGAGAGGTTTGGGACAGAAATAGCAAACACTAAATGCTAAGACTCAAATTGGGTTCATTTGTTATGTAATACATCCCCAATTCATTTACCTTATTCTTGTTACAACAATGGTTTCGATTTTCTGCTCTGCTTGAATGTGATTGCACTACATTTTCTAATATACTAGCATCCAATGCTTGCTTGTCTTAAAACAAAATATCATAAGATGCAATTCAAACTTTATTTAATTCAAAGAGTGCATTCTCCAGTACAATTTGTTCAAACATCAGCTTCAGTTAGTGTAGAAAATGTGTAAATTTGCTATAAATGCGTCTAACTTAAGGCTAACCACTTTTTCTGATATCCTACATGCTATTGACAGATTTTGTTGTGTTTACTTTAACAGAAATTGAACAGCCTGGACCAAGTCACAACCCTGTAAAGGTATGTTAATTACAAAAAATTTGTTACAGTATTTGTACAATTTTACTTTTTTTGCATTATGACAATTTTTTTTATCAGAGTGCATATTTTTTTAACTGACTTTATACTCTGGGCTGTAATGGCCTGTCCAAATTTTTGTTCTTGCAAAACACCTTTGCAAATATTGCATTATTTTTTTTTACCTGTATTTTTTCTTTCGATTAAATCATTTGAAAAAGAGAGACTGCTTCATTATGGGTTCCCTTTTTCTTTCAAAAGTGACTAGTTTACCATGAAATGATTAATGGATTTAGATTAAACTTTCACAGATTGTAGATATAGTCATGTGCATGTGTTGTCTGCTTAGCCTCAGTTGTTATCTCCTTAGCATCCAACGTGTAAAACGTTATTGCTGGGTACCACAAACGAAAAGGTTTATTTGGTGCAGCAGTGTCATAAAGGACATATATTACTTATATTTGTGGATTGCTTGGTGAATGTTTTTAGGGGGTCCCCCCCCCCCCCCCCCCCCCCCCCCCCCCCCCCCCCCCCCCCCCCCCCCCCCCCCCCCCCCCCCCCCCCCCGTGAATGTTTTTAGGGGGTAGTAAACACCCTTATGTTGTCAGAAACATTAACAGATGTTTCTCAAAACACCTCTAATGATCAAAATTTTAAACATTGTCTGATTGAGGAATAATTTTATAGGACTGTTGATTCGGTCATTGTGGTTTCATATTTTAATAGTTTAGGTGTGGAACCCTATCAAATAACCCACTAGCCCCTTTAAATAGGTGAGTTTTTTCACACAGTGTTGGAAATGAATAAATTCGGTTAGCATGTAAATTTTTCCATTTATAGGAGCTGATCCTTGTGTTTAATTCACTCATTTTTTTTTCTTTTTCTGTTTCTTTTTTTGTGCCATGAAGTTTGTTCATGCACTTTTGGCAAAAACTCTTTGATGGATTTGAATGAAACTTTCACAGATGGTAGATATGGTCATGTAGATGTGTCAATTGTTTTATTTGACTTGACAGTCCCATTATTTACCCCTTTAGCCTCCTAAATGAGTAAAGTTTTAAACAATGTCCAAATTGAATAAAATTTTGTCAGTTTGTTTATTTTACTATAATTTGGTGTTGATTATTGTATTTCACTTTGTGGTCCCAATATTTACCCCACTGGCCTTCAAAAATGGGTGAATTTTTTAACAATGTCCAAATTGAATGAAATTTGGACAGTTTGTTATTTTTTCTATAATTAGGTGCCAATGGTTGTGTTTTACCATGCAGCCCCAATATTTACCCCACCATCCCCCTTAAAATTGGTAAATTTTTAAACATTGTCTGAATTAAAAGAAATTTAGACAGTTTGTAAAATATATCATGCATTGATGTGTTTTACCCTGTAAGGTCAACCTTAACCCCATTAAGTCATAGATGGGTGTAATTTCTAAACATTGGTAGAGTGGCATGACATTTTGACAGTTTGTGCAATATGTCATGTTTTGTGTCAATTGTCACATTTTTCCCTGCAGTCCCCTTAGTTGCCCCATTACCCTCCTTAAAAAGGTTAACTTTTTTAATAATTTCTAAATTTCATAAAATTCGGACAGTTTGTAGAATATGCCATGTTGAGGTGTTGACTGTTAAGTTTAACCCACTAACCCCTTACATGGGTAAATTTTTCANTTTTTTTTTGTTTTTTTTTTTGTTTTTTTCCTTCTCAAAACGTGTTCACGATTTTTTACTGTGAAATGTTTGATGGATAGCACATCGACTAAATCAATCACTTTAAGTTTCTTTTAAAAAGCAACATTTTTTCTAAATAATTGCATTTTGTGCTTTTTATCAACTTCTTCTTTGAAACATAACAATTGTCGCTCACCGTTAAAACTTTACCAATTTGCATGTGAACATAGATGGGTAGGAATTGATTTCTGCTTGCAGAAATAGCAATGTTTTTAAAAACCATGTAACGGTCAGGATTGAATTAAAATTATTATGGGTCTCCTTCCCTGAAGGGGACACATAGCCCCATCGTTTACCCCACTATCTGCTAAAATAGGTTAATTAAACAAACAATGGCCAGACTGAACAGGATTTGGATAATTTGTAGCCTACCTCTTATGGAATGATTACTTACGCAGAATATTTATTGAATGTTTATAGCTTTAAACTTATAGCTTTAAACTTGATGCCGGCCAACTCATAATTTGTATTGTTTACAACTTTGCATTTGTTGGGACCCATGAGATTTTGCTTGCAGAAACAACCAAAGGTTACAAAAACAGTGGCTACTATGGCACCGAAAATAAGTATATTAATGTTTTAAAATATGTTACAGTGTAGGTACAAAGGAAATATCTGTGCTAAATCACCCTTCTAGTTTAGTGAGTGTACAAATGGAAATTGTTAGTGAGACAGATGTTGTTTGTGAATAACCATGAAATAACATAGTATGTTTAAATTAGAAATACATGCTGTTCTACTTGCATTATGATTTAAGTGAAACAAATCAAAACGTAAAAACAAGACAACAAAATAAATAACAACCATTTGTTAAATCAGGGAGGTGAAAATTCTGCTGTTAACTCATCAACAACTTCTCAACAACCGGCTGCTGAACATACTGGCAAGGGTAAGGAATGGTCGATACGTGTAACATTGATGTTTATAAAGTTTTATTTAACCTACTTTTTACAACTTTACGTTGGGAAAACAACAAATGAATTAGCGATGTGTTTTCATTAAAACATCTTTAAATCACATTACACAATCTAATTAGATAATTTGCATTGTTGTTTTTTGGTTGTTCAAACCAAATCATTGGAACTTTTTGAAAACCATAATTTTGAAGTAGTCAGATATAGATGGGGGGGGGGGGGGGGGGGGGGGGGGGGGGGGGGGGGGGGGGGGGGGGGGGGGGGGGGGGGGGGGGGGGGGGTAGAGGTGAAGGGGATGTGCTGAAGAATAATAATAGTTAGCATGAAGTGCTTTAAAATTTTTAAACTTGCACATGTGGTATATTGTTAACTGAACCTCCCAATAGTCGACCCCAGTTATCCCAGCAGTTTATCAACAGGCGCATAAAAATTTTAAACTTTAAATAAAGATATACTTGCTAAAGCACATTGCCTTTGAGTTAAATAAATTGTTGGTTGGTGCTTTGCAAAGTGTTTTCGAGCATTGTGTAACTTTTGTTTAAATTCGCCTGTTTTTTTTAACTTTTGTGCCTCTTTATTCGCCACATGCGATGGAGTTATGCACTATAGTATAGTAACACTTCCTTCTGTAACAACATATTGCAACTTTTGTCAACAATTGTTAGTCATGCAAATCATTGTACCCAGCAGAGCATATATTAATGTGTATTGAAGATTTTGAACCAGATGTAAATCAAAAAGCATGCATTTAAAAATAATATGATATTAAAATGTGGGGTAAAAAAAATATAAGCCGTGGCTTACAATGTAATGTGATTGATGCAATTTATGCTTTTAAAAAATTGTTCTCAAGAATCTAATTGCACTATTTTTACCATAATTTGTTTTTGCTTGCAAAAGCAATCATGCCAACCTATTAGGTCAGTGATTCCCAACCTATGGGAAAGTTTGGTCACCTAAAAACGACCCCAAAATTGGGTCGCCTAAAAATTCTGTTGGGTTGCCTGTTTTTGTAACAATAAGAGATTTACTCTTTGAATTCGTTTCGTAGCGATTTTTCCCCCAAGGCTTTAAATCAGGGTTCTTCAACTTTGTTAATTGTATGAATATCTAAGCTCACAAGAACTGTGAAACTCAGCTAACTTTATCTCATAAGCAGATATAGTATTTGAATTTATTGTGTTTACTGGTGATTGTTTGTGTTTTTGTGCAATCTCTCAAGAGCAAGGCTGGGCATTTAATTAGCCATGCACTTTTTTGTTTAGGCTATGTATGGTGACCGGTTATACTTTATAAATACCATGGTAACGATCGTTCCATTGAACTTGTTTTGCTTTCACATTTCCTATATAACTGCGTATTTGTATCATTTAATTTGGAAAATGTATTTTGGTGTATTTTGATGTTGAATGTATAGGATTCTCCTCTATAGAGTAATGCCCTATTGTTACAACAAAAGAAGGGCATTGTTTGTGCATAATCGTAATATTATTTTGTCTAAAATGTAACAAACTGTTCTAAATTGTTGCCTCAAAATAATTTCAAGACAATCTGGTGTGATAATTCTGTTTGTGACGTCTTATAGGCTAATAATGCTTTGAGCCAATGCAAATGTTTTTGTCAAAAAAACGAATAGGGTTTGTTTGCTTTTTAAATTTACAAACTGGCGTAAAAACTTTCGAAAATCATAACTGATGTATAGGCAAAGATACAACTAAAATATTAAGAATGGGTGTCCATGGGTCGCAAGAAACCACAAAACAAAATTTTGGTAAGTATTTGGGTCGCGTTAAAAAAGGTTGGGAACCACTGCATTAGGTCAAATGGTGTGTATAGTAAGTCGGTAAATAGGATACAAAACTATAACTAGATAAAGAAAAGCCACCTTTCTAGTTTATTTTGTCAGTTTGATGTTGGTAATAAAAAGCTAATGAAACAGGAAAGCAGGATAAATGACATTATAGTTATAGGGAAAATAGGGAAGTATAGGGAAATTCCCAATTATAATGCTGCCCCCCACCTCTTTTAAAATTATTGGCTATGATCTTAATTGTGAAATAGCAGCTCTTCTGATATTGTGCTACTTCACTTTAATCAATACTTTAGTTTGTCTGTTTTGGTTCCATGTACTTTTAAGGGCCAGTAGATTCGACCTACTTTTTAAGAGCCACTTGCAAATAAGGACAGTTATTGATCAGTGTAAAAGAAGGAAATAAATTGCAACATGTTGCCTATTTCTAATGATAACCATGAAAATACCATTGTGTGACGCTGAACAGTCACATTTGCCAACACCTTGCCTTACTTTAAAATTTCCAGATCCAAATGGTAAAAAGAAAAAAAGAAAAAGAAAAGAAAAGAAAAAGAAGGAAAAACAGGTTTGTCCATGCTCCTTTGACTTATCAATTTTTTTTGCATGCAGTTAAGGACACCTTGCTATTTCCCTAATGCAAGGGTCAACAAACTTTTACAAATGATACCCCCAGTTTTGACCCCGCTAGCCCCTAAAGTGTAAAATGTTTTTGTATGTTGCTGTGCACCACAAACAGATTTATGTGGTGTAAGGGGGGGGGGGGGGGGGGGGGGGGGGGGGGGGGGGGGGGGGGGGGGGGGGGGGGGGGGGGGGGGAGTACTATAAAGAAAACAGGGCATATGGTACTTGTGTTTGTGGATCTGCTTAGAGCACATGGTGGCATGGGGGTCCTAATGACGTCATTGTTACTTAAAATTGTGGTTGTGATTGTCGTTGTGTATTTTTTTGTTTAGGTGTAGAACCCCATCAGCTACCGAACTTGCCACCTAAAATGGGTGAATTTTTTAAACAATGCTTGAATTGGATCAAATTTGGACAGCTTGTAGAGGGTGCCATTTATAGGTGTCTATTGTTGTGTTTTAGCCTATTTACTTACTATTTACCCCTTTTTTTCCAGATAGAACAAATAGGAAAACCAAAATCGTCTGAACTGATTGAAATTTGGATAGTTTGTACTGCATATGTTTATTCATGCAGAATACTGATCACTGTGTTTGACCTTACAACACTAAACTTTCTCATGGTTATCTCTTGAAATGTGTTGTTTACAAGTTTGTGGGGCCCCATGAGTTTCTTCATGCAGAAACAGCTAAGATTCTAAAAGACTGTGTATAATATTGACCCAAATTTTAATATAAAAGAAATCTGTCAACGATGCTAAGGTTTTGTATAATTCAGGCAAATGTGTTGTTGAACATTAGAGTGAACTCTATGCAAACAAAAACTTCTTCAAAGGTCAGTAACCGGTCATGTAGCATGACTACATTCAGTGGAAGGCAACAAGTAAAAAACTGTTGAGAACAATTTATTATACCCCTGTCACAACATGGCTTTTTGTTTGTCACTTTCTGTAATCTACTTTCTGTTTTGTTTTTCTTGAAGTTTTAACCTTTGTTAAACAGACTTTGGACACAAATTGCCTAGCGAACGCTAAGGCTAAGTCTTTTTGATAAATTGTGTGTATATGCTCAATCATATAATTTATTTTGGTTCCACCAATGGTTTCGATTTTCTGCTCTGTTTAAATCTGATTGCATTACATTTTCCCATATACTAGCATCCAATGCTTTTAATCCTACAAATCTGTTACTTGTCATAATAAAAAATATCACAAGATGCAATTCAAACTTTAATAAAGAAAGGCATTCCCCAGTCCAAATTGTTCAAATGTCAGCTTCACTTTGTGTAGAAAATCTGTAATTTTTGCTGCATCGGTCTAAATTAAGGCCAATCACTCTTTCTGATATCCTACATGCTATTGACAGATTTTGTTTCGTTTACTTTAACAGAAATTGAATAGCCAGGACCAAGTCACGACTCTGTAAAGCAGGGGTTGGCAACCTACGGCCCGGGCAAGGCCCTCCAAGCAAAATTATCCAGCCCCCACCTATTTAGAAACGGCCCACATTTTGTTGGGGAACAATGTTGTTTTTAATTCTGCTAGGAACAAACAAACAACTCAACATACATAAATTCAAGTGCAAGTAACTTTGTTGTGATAGTGTTTCAATTGTGATAGTGTTGCCCTATTGCGACCAACACGTTTTTTCCTTTTTTTGCATTATGACATTTTTTTTTATCAAAGTGCATAGTTTTTTAACTGACTTTATACTTTGCACTGCATTGGCCTGTCCAAATTTCTGTTCATGCAAAACACCTTAGCAAATATTGCAATAATTTTCTTTTTATCCATACTTTTTTCTTTCGATCCACCCATTTGTAGAAGAGCCACTGCTTCATTATGGGTCCCATTTTTTTCTTTCAAAAGGTTGTTTGACTAGTTTCCCATGAAATGTTTGATGGATTTGGATGAAACTTACACAGATGGTAGATATAGACATATCTTTACACAAAAACGTTTGTGCCATATTATTACTAATTTGCATACACATAGAATTTCTACAATAGTGTTGTTTTTAGGATGGTCAAGCTTCCACTGAAATTCTGCAAACAACTTTCAATCGATCAACTGCCACACAAGCTGGTGAAGGTAAGGAATTTTGCTAGACATGTAATTGTGGTTTATTGATTTAAAAATGAACCTGTAATACTTTATGCCAAGTGATAATGTGGAAAATTTACCCTGATTTGAACTTATCATAGTAAGTCTTGTATTTTTTTGAACACAGTGTGTATATCTGTAAAGCAATAAAAAAAACATACATTTGACTCTCTGTTTTGCTTGATCCTTGTTGATCTTACATGACTGCTTTTAATTGCCTTTGATTGTTGAATGTAGCTTTCCCCAAAGGGGACGCATATTTTTTTGTCCGTCCTTCCAAAGTTTGACCCATAATGGCCCAGCTTTTTACTCATAAGGTACCAAAAAGTATGCCATCACGTTCCTGTAAAAGAACGCATCCCAGCCTTTACTTCAGGCAAAATGATAGCTTTTCGCACATCAGGAAGCTGCAGTATTAGTTTGTTTACCAAACTGCTCTTTAACTTGCAGAACGCTTCTTCTACTTCCAGGCCCCACACGACTTCCGTGAGATCAGTGATGCTGAACAAAATACTATTTGTTTTTCAAGTACTTAGTTTTCGCTGAGGTTTTGCGTACCAGAATGGCATAAGGCTTCTTCAGACCAATCAAATAAATATTTGCGAGCACTCAAGCGAAAATGCATAAGAGCAGCAGGATTTGAAAAAATAATAATATGTTGTGGAAAACAGGGCTTAAGATATAATTTAAACTCGATAAACGTGCTTCGGTTTCCTTTCTGTCAGGCAAAACGTTGTTGATCAACATAAAGGTGAAAAAATAAAATTAACTTTTTTAAAAGCGGTGGTAAATGGTCTTTCAATTCTTATTGTCAGCTTGGGCGCGGCATGACCACAGGTCACTAAAGGTTAACTTGTAGGTACTACAAACATAGTTAAAAATGATTTTTCGTCATAATGTAGCTTCTTTCTTTTTTACAAATCAATTCAATAATCAATGCTTAAGTAATGCATAAATTAGACAAAACGGTATTGTTGAACACTAAGGACTGCATGCAATTGAAAATGGTGTGAAAAGGTCAATAAATGGTCATTCGGCATCTGCACTGTGAGAGGTTACTACTGGTCAATGGTACTCGCAAAACAAATTAAAGTAAGAAAACAATTTGTTATGTATACCGTTGTAGCAAATGGCTTGTAAATTTATAGCGTCTGTAATACAACTGTTGAGGCTTTCTAGAAAAATTTGTGTTTAAAACTGACCTTGGATGACAATATCAAGGTCAAAGCAAGAGATTAAATTGGAAGTATTGTTTGCATTCTTCATACATGACAATAATAATGCAAAAATAATATGGTTTACCGTAAATGTGCACAAACATGCATGTGGGGACCCATTCATTTTTGTTTGCAAAAACAATCATATGTGTAGATCAAATGATGTGTATAGTAAATTGGTAAATTGGATATGGAATATATAAAATGGAAGTATATCAGAAAGCAACCTTTCTAGTTTATATATAGCTCACCTATAGTTTCTGGAATATATGTGTCAAAAATAAAAATCTACATTTTGATAAAAAAAAATTCTCAATTGTGTTCTGCGATACCTACAAGACCTTCGGTGATTCTCGTCGTATGGTGGCCAAACTGAAAACAACCGTTTAATAACTCTTTATTGTATCTTTAAAAAACAGCTAGATTTTTACCTTCATGTTAATCAACAATGCTTGTCTGACATGTATGAACTTGAATTATAGTTTTAATCACTTCTGAGATATAAAATTTTTGCTTAAAACTGAAAACACACATGCTAACGTAATAAAACTGTATAGCATTACTGCGCTGATGTCTAATCATCAAAAAGATTGCCTTATCAAGCAGTGATCTCGCACTATGCATTAAATCGCCACAATTGTAAACCAGTGAATTACTTGCTTGGGCTTTCCAGTGCACTCATATAATGGGCTGTAAAGGTAGCCATTTGGCCGATTAAGCCAAAAACTTAAATACTAATTAAGTTCACTCCAAAAATTGTCAAAAATTTTGTATTTCTGACTTCAAGGACTGGTAAAACAAAAAAACAAACAATATTTTGAGTTTTAGGGCTGAAAAATGGGTGATTCCGATCAAAAGTTACAAAGGTCTTTAGAAAACCTTACATTGCACCAACCAGCAAAGTATGAAACTCCAGCTCATGTATTTTAGTCAAATCAGCCATTTTAAAATGTTACGTTTTGGAGACATGTGGGTGAACTGCTGGGTCATTTAGGGTCAAACTTCAGGAGGATCAAATTCGGATTAATAGCTAACATCTGTATAATTTTGAATTAATATGAAGCACTCTTTCTTGACCAAACTCAGAACACAAAAATGCAGGATATTAAGTTGTGTGTATCGCAAAACACAGGATATTTTTTTTGTCACAATGTGGATTCCTAATTTTTGACAAACAAACTTAAGAAACAATGCTTGAGTACAGGCTTTTCTGGAAAAGTTTTGACTGTTAAAACTGGCTTTGGACAGCAATATCAAAGTTAAAGCTTGAAATTAACTTCTCAAAGTATTGAGAGCATTTTTCTTTTTTACTCTTATGAATATTTGACAAAATAATGATGTGGAATAGTATGAAAGTTTTGGTTGATGTTTTTTTTTTAGTTTGTCTTAAAGAATCTGCATATTGCATCATGTTTACACCATAACCAATTCATGTAAACATGTGTGTAAGTACCCATTCGTTTTTACATATAAAATCAATTATGTTAAAAACAATAGCAAATACAAATATGGCGTGTATAGTAAATGTTTGTACATAGTAAAAATGGTAGAACTTTTTAGTGGCAATATATGGAAAAACACTTTTATAGTTCAATTTGTTTCTGTGCAGATTTTTGCTTCTCTGACGCCTTCAACTTTCCATTGAATGAATCAACACAGGTTAGGAGAGGTCCATTTGGACAAGGAAATTATTCAAATGTAAGTAGATGACCTCATAACTTATGATCCTGGCTTTTTATGGAATAAATGTTGTATTCTACACTCTTACATACAGCTGAAAGTTAACACAATATTCTTTTAACTTCCAAAATCCAAGTCTAAGTATAACATAACAAAACACAAATCGGAAATACTTGAGTGCAATTGTGATGCCTTGATTTGTTTCTTTAGGTGGAATAAACTCAACTTAAGTGAAATCAGAATATAATTCATTCGCTTACTCCCAAACTTTTTGTGCTATTTATGGGTTCCCTGATGGGGACACATCTTGATTTTGCTTATTTTTTTACTTACTTTTTTTCTCACCTGAAGTTTGATCTTGATTGCAATAAAAAACTTTTACAGATAGTCATGACAGATATAACCCTGTGGATATGTCATTTGTGTTATTTGACTCGATAACCCAGTATTTACCCTGCTAACCTCCAAAGTGTAAAACAGTTTATTATGATGCTGCACACCACAAACGAAAAGTATCTGGTGTGTTAAGCAGTGGTTCCCAATCGCCGGTCCGCTGGTTCGCGTAAATATTTTGCCGGTCCGCAAATTATCTTACTCTCTGCCAAGTTACTTTTTAAAATGAAATGATAAGTAGGCCTGTTGCAAAGTTGTCGGTACCTGTGAAACTCATTTTACGCTTGGCTGTAAAACTGGGGTACCTCTCCACCGTTGATATTCGCATAATTGTTTTGTGACGTTTATGATTGTTTTGTCATAGACTGCGACTAGCATTCAACATTTTTTTGTAAAATAAGTTATTCTTTGTTTGTTGCCGGTCCGTGGATTTTTTTTTCAATTTTTACCGGTCCCGCGGTGCAAAAAGGTTGGGAACCACTGTGTTAAAGCATTATTAGGCAGCTGAACATATGCATAATATACTGACATTGAAATCATCAATGGTTGATGCTCAAGTCACCACCAGTGGTTAAAAATTTTCAGGATTGTTGATGTTTTATGATTTTGAGTTTAGAACCTGATCAGTTACGTCACTGACCCCCTAAAACAGGTTTTAGGAAATGTCTTACTTCAATTAAATTTTGACAGTTTGTTAAATTTACCATCATTAGGTGTTAATTGCTGGTTCTACCCTATACTCCAGGGGTGGGGAACCTTTTGGTTTATAAAGGCCACCAAATGATTTATCCACACCCGTTTAGGCCGCATAGACTATTTCCCAGGCCAGGGACAGTGGTTTTCAAACTTTTTTACTGAAAGAATGGTCGTTTTGCTGTTACGTCGTAGAGTTGTAGGACTTACAATCTAAGCTAAATAAAATTCCTTACTACATTTCGTCCTTCACTGCAACACTCACCTTAAAACTCGTTTGTTTGCAAATATCAATAATCTGTTCGCATACAATTGTTCTTTTGCAACACAAGTAAGATTTTTAAACCTTGGGCTCATAGTCCTACAGAAATTGCTTTATGTACCACTATGGGACCATTGGCTTTAGTTTGAAGCCCCCTGCCCTAGAACTAATCAAATAGTAATGTGGAAAAAAGGTCAAAAATACGTTTTTGTCTTTTTTCAGTCCCTGATGCAGTCTGTAATAACACCCTAAAATGTACATTGACATTAAAGGCTGCACTTAGTTCCTTGAAAGGCCGCATGTGGCCTTTAGGCCGCAGGTTTCCCACCCTCCTATAGTCCCACCATCTATCCCTTATGTCCTTTAAATTTCGGACAAACTTATAACAGTGTCCCAATTGCCTGGGATTTTATAAGTTTGTCCTTTACACAGCACAATTATTTGAGCAAATATTGATCACTTGGTTGGACCTTAAGACATATATGAATAGCTGGGTTCACCCTGATGCATTGATGCAGACCAGCCATCATGGCAGGCATTATATCGAATCATTACAAGTAGGAAATACAAATTTTTTAGCCTATGCCTTGGTTTATGGTAATGCTTGGTGACCGGCTGATTCAGTATAACTCTTTTAATAACTGGAGATACTATGATTGTGTTTGACCTTACAACACTAAACTTTCTAATGGTATCTCTTGAAATGCATTATTTTCAACTTTGCCTGTGTGGGTACTTATGGGTTTCTGCCTGCAGAGACAACTAAGGGTATAAAAAAACGTTCACTAATAGTGTAAGAAATACATACATTCTTTCAATTGGGTCATACAGTATGTGTAATAACAATATGTGCTAAACCACCCTTCTAGTATTCATTCTATCATGCTAGGCCAACCCTATCCATCCTTTTGGCAAGAATCGCGCTCTACTTTTGAACAACATGACATTCAGGAGACTGGGATGTGAAAAACGAGTTGGAGCTGACAAGGATTCAAAAAATCTCCAAAACATTCTTGGACAACTCAACTTTGAAGTGGAGTCACATGTGGACATGCGAAAAGAGGTTTGGACTACCTTTAGTCTGGTGTTAAAAAGCGCACAACTACATTTAAATGTGAATATGCTAAACGAAATCTGATTAAAAATAAAACTTGCTCATAAAAACTTCCTTACATTATCATGCAAAACAACTATCGTTTTGTAGTAGCACTACTATTTGCCTTGCAACAAGACTTTTGTGATTATGTCAAATGCAAAGGGTACAACTTCACATGTAATAACAATGATTTGGTCAATTTAACTAAATTCATTGAGCAATTTTTGCCTAATTTTTGTTTCCAGTCCAAATGACAAAAAAGTATTTCG